>CM072522.1:61078055-61158055 GCA_036898135.1 Oncomelania hupensis | reverse complement strand
AAGTATAAAAAAACAGACAGGGAAAAAGACAGGGAAAGGAGAGAGACAGACAGACAGACAGACAGACAAAAAGAGAAAGAGAGATGTAAATGTTATGAACAGCAAACAGTGACTTCGAGAGAGAGAGAGAGAGAGAGAGAGAGAGAGAGAGAGAGAGATAGAGAGATGTCTATAGGACAAGCCCCCACCCTCATTATTATCTTGCCCTTCGTTATCGTTATTGCCCTTTTTTTATCATCGTTGCCGTCATCATCATCATCATCATCATCATCATCATCATCATCATCATCATCATCATCATCATCATCATCTTGTAATCATTATTATAATCAACGTTATCGTCGTCGCCATCATCATCATCATCATCATCATCATCATCATCATCATCATCATCAGTCACTTACCCAGGCAGGGTGAGGACCACCAGCTGAGTGGTGGCCCTTGTTGCCAGGAACAATCTGTCAGCGGCATCAACATTTTCATCACTGTGGTTGTTGTCATCATTAAGTTGGGCCCGCCCCACCACTCTAATCACCAGTGTTCGCTCCAGGCCCTGTACAAAGCCAACGTACGCCAGCGTCACTTGGTCAGCCTGGGCGGTAACCATCGTGACAAGCCGCCTGTTCCACTCCTGCATGTCACGTCTCCTCACATCGTGACTCAGCACTGCCAGCGGCACACCGACAGCTCGGAGGCCCAGGGCTAAGCCACAGGCGCTGTTGGCGGTCACCACCCCTTGCTGGTCCATCACGTCGTCATGGAGTTCTTCACTGCCCGTGACAATGAGCACGTCACGCCAGGCTATGGAACGAGTCCCTGTTGACAAAAATAATGCTTTTAATTTAATTTATTTTGATGTAATGTTATTTTATTTTATCTAATTATCCTAATTAATTAAAGTTGATTTAATTTTATACATGGTATTTGTTTTATTCATTTCGAGTTGTTTTCATGTCAGATACTGTATGTAAAAAACAAATGATGCACTGAGCTACTGTCATTTTGTTGTTTATCAAAATTTTGTCATTTTTTACAACTGCTGTCAATTTTAACTTCTAACTTTTCTGCCTGACCCATTTATTTATTTATTTATTAAGAGAGAGAGAGAGAGAGAGAGAGAGAGAGAGAGAGAGAGAGACAGACAGACAGACAGACAGACAGACAGACAGAGAGCACGCACTATGTACACACCACCATTATTGACTGTCAGTGTATTATCGTCTGCTGTGGCTAAAACGCTAACGGTCCACTTTACCTCCCAATATCACATATGTTTCTGTTCGTCAAAGAGGCCACGTCGCGCTTAGAAAAATAATGATTTCGTAAGGGTTAGGGCTGAAGATAGGTTTAGGAGTTAAGATAGGGTTGGCTAACACTGTCCCTAACCCTGATTTATCGCAAACTTAAACCCTAACATTCGTGCCGTGCATTGCTAACTTTGGTGGGGAGCCAAACTGGATCTTTATCCAAATGGAGGGAACGGCAGTCTGATCTACGTCTAGACTAAAACCGGCCAAGTCTGGTCCCCGGCATAGGCACATGACATAGACAATGGATCTCATTTTGTATGACTTGTGCCTGTGTCCGTAAGTTTTTTTTCGTTTCTATCTTATCCTATCCTATCCTACCCTATCCTATCCTATCACGCCCTATCCTATCCTATCCTATTATGCCCTATCATATCCTATCCTACAATATCCTATCCTAACATCGGCAGTTGGATGGTGGGTCAAGGGTCAAGTATCAATGCAGGTGATCATCAGGAAGGCAACACAAAGCAGCTTAGACCTTGACAGTGACCACAAAACACCACTCACCTGCAGGGCCCACATCAAGTCATCCCGTCAGCAGTTGGCCCAGTCCCCGTCCACACGCCTCACACTCCACGGGCCAAAGTCCTGTATGGCCGTCCCCCTCGTGAACGAGTGTGATCACTGCTGGCCCGTCCCCAGGGGCAGGAAGCCCGCTGTCGCTGTAGTCACGGACTAGAATATTCCGCTGTAACGCTGGCCGCACCTCCCTGAGGACAGCAACGTACTTTCTATCTTATTCTTATTCCATGTCCCCATGCCTTAGTAAGTTTGTGTCTACCAGAACCACCACCACCACCAACTCCACCACTACCTGCTGGCGTGACGTTGGCTACCTAATCAAAATGGTTCCACCACGAGTACTTTCTAGTTTTTCAATTAAGATTCTGAGTGTTTCATTGTAAATTATATGGCTGTAGGTTTCTGAAAAATTCAATGGAACAGTTATTATTACTTTTTAATACCAATGGGAGGTGTCCAAAAAGTGGCTACCTAAAACTATTTACGTGTTCTATTTAATGAAATTTATTTATTTTGATGTAAAAACTTAGGTGGTGTTTGTTTGGTTAAGAAATATCAAGAAATATATTTTGTATAAAATTTAGAATTGAAACACCACGTGTTTTTGGTGGTTTAAAAAAACCAGAGTCAAGCGTATTACTTCCTCACACTGCCCATATGTCCAGATTTCAACACCAAGTTGCGTGAACTCGTTTTAACGATTGAAATGAAAAATAAATATCTAAACGTTAACCAAATGTAACCAAACTTGGCAGAAACATTGCCTGGAATGTTACTAAAGTGGTGAAAGAAAAATTTTGAAAATCCAATCAGTAATTTTAGTTTTATAGTGATTTTCTGGAACATTGTAAAAACCCGTGGCATAAGCCGAAAATGGCTACCTAAGAAAGTCAGTGACAGCGTCCTTAATTCAATTAAGTAGAATGCCATGTGCATATGAGCTAGTTACATTCGGCTTGACCATCATTAAAAACTTAACTTTGTTCATCGTGGCGGGAGAAATGTGGATTTGGGGTTTTTATATCCGATTTAGGTCACCATGTGCAGTTTGGAAAAGCACCACCGCGCTTATTTTGGTCAACACTTTTACAAAAAGTTAAAACTTTGACACCATGTACTCAAAAAACTTAAATTCGATACTATTTTTAATTATTGTAATGATCTATGGGCTTGGTGGCGAAGTATTATAATAAATGTTTTAACCGTATTTTAGCTTAGGTAGCCAAGACAATCGGTGGCAGTCAAAATCAATCAATCGCAAAACTGTTTGAAAACTTTTAGCAAATATACAAACATTGTAGGTAGGTATTTCAACGGTGCGTTGTTTGCAACCAAAAGTGTGTAAATAAGTCAAGCAGAACGGGTGTTATACTGCTTGGAATGTCCCCACCCCGAATAACTGTTCTCCGGACAAAGAGAGAAAGAGAGAGAATAGACTGGACCTAACCCGATTGACGTCATAACTTTGTGCGTAATTATTCGCATTTTTTCTCAACATGACGAACGATTGTTGTGTCAAACATTGTTCGAAGCGAAGTACTAGAGATCTTGGGATCTCTTACCATAGAATTCCGACGATTATATTCAATAGAGGCTCCAACATACGCGAGCTGACAGCTTGGAGGAGAAGGCTTTGAATCGCCCAAATCAATCGAAAGAAGATCACAGACAAAACAGTAAAACCATGGACCCGTGTGTGGTCACGCCACTTTGTGAAAGGTAAGCATTTTCAATAATTGTTCAGTGGTTCACATGCATTTTGTTATTTGTCTTACTAGGCCATTGCGAAGTTGCAGCTGCCCACTTTCACCGACAACCTGGCAGTAGTAAAATCTGCCATTTTTGAGCAGGTCGTGTGTTGGAGGGTTTTTAGATGACTTTTGCTCTGTTCTCACATTTCATAGATAGAATGTGAGTTTAAGCTTCGTGATATAAAGACTGGGACTGTATTTGTTTTTTGTTTTTTTTTTTCAAATTTCACGTTTACTTGAATACAAAATAAAAAATTAAAAAACACCACACACAAAACACCTGAGGAGAAACACGTGTTGTTTACCTTTCTTCCAGAATCACAGAGGAAAGACTAGAGACGAGTAGAGTGCTTCTTTTGTTTATCATGCAAGTCAATATTTTAGTGTAGTTGTTATTACATTTTGAGTTGATTTTGATGACAGGAAAACGTGCGGGTTCTATCA
Source organism: Oncomelania hupensis (assembly GCA_036898135.1). NCBI lineage: Eukaryota > Metazoa > Mollusca > Gastropoda > Littorinimorpha > Pomatiopsidae > Oncomelania > Oncomelania hupensis. The sequence goes on along the minus strand of CM072522.1, from coordinate 61,154,028 downwards.
AGATGATGCGCCCAACTGGATCCCAACTGGATCCCAACTTTGCACCTTGGCTACAACATTAAATGTGCATCCACTGATGTGGACCGGTTTGAATGGAAACAGAAGAGAGAGCAACAGAAACAAGGAAATGCCCACAACAGTATGCAATGAATATTTACTTTATGAAATATTTCATGGTTTATCTTCAAGTGTAAAGAAATTGTGTTTTTGAAACAATGCTGCCTTTCTAAAATGCACTTTTTAATGTTTGTAAATCTAACATTGTCATGTATAATGCATCGCCTTCGTATTTAGATATTTGATGTGGTCCATGAAATTATGCTTTTTGAAGGTAATGCAGTTGTTAGTAAGTGCACAGGAATGCAGTTTTCCAGGGAAGCATGCACCCAGATCCAGTGTTAATTTTTTTCTCTCTCCACAACCCGCTCCCACCACTTCATCGTGGTGAATCTTAATTCATCAGTATTAAACTACAGTTAAATAAACTGTCTTCAGTTTTCATTTTGGTTAATTTGAAAAAAAGCCACATCTTGTCTTATAGATGGCAGGAACACTGATTGCCAAAAATAAGCATTTACTCATACTTTTGAGTAAAAAACAAAAGTGAAACATTTCAAGGCAGTATGATCACCTAAACATAGAATGTGCTTGAAGTAAACAAATAGTTATGTGTATGTTATGGTTCTTATTTGTGCAGATCATGCTGAGGACGGTAAGAACACAGACAGTGACGCATCTATGGGTGATCTTGGAGGGGACACTGATTTAGAACTGGGTGAAGAAGCTACTGATTTGAAAGGAACTGTGGAGCAGGAAGTCCAGACCGACACTACCATTTCCTACCTGGAAGCCATGGAGTCTGAGTTTCAGACCCTAAGAACAGAAAACCTCACTCTTCGTATGAAACTGAATGCCAGCACTATGTCAGATGACTTTTTTTTAAAAAGAAGATGGGTCTAGAGATGATGAGAAGGTTAAATATTACACAGGCCTACCATCGTTTTTGACTCTTGTTGTTCCGGTGTCATTCCTCATGCCTCATATTATTAGTGGGCCCAGATCAATCACAAGCGAAATTTCAAGAAGTGTTAATTGTCCTCACTCAACTGAGGTTGAATCTGCCTGTACAGGTCGTTGCTGATTTGTTTGGCATTTCTGATGCTTATTGTTAACAATAACTATCATGGAAGCTTGGTTTTGTATCCTTCTTGTTTTTATTATTATTATTACTTCCAACTATGTAGTTTTGTTGACAATAACTATCATGGATATTAAACTCACGAACAGCTAATTTTGTTCTCCTAGATCATCACGAAGCTTGGTTTTGTATCCTTTTTGTTGTTATTATTATTAATTTTAGTAGTATTGTTATTATTAGTGTTATCATTGTTCCTATCCTGTCCTATCCTATCCTGTCCCGTAACCCGGAGGTCGTAGGGGCACCACAGATGATCGTTTAACCAGCATACTCCATCTTTCTCTGTCCTCAGCAGCACTGATGGCTTCGCTCAGTGTCAAACTAGTCCATTCTCGATTGTTGTCCTCCCACCTCGTTTTCGGTCTCCCTCTTCTTCTACCTCCTTGCACCGTGCCTTGCAGAATAGTCTTTGCAAGGGCTGATGATCTGGTGACGTGGCCATACCATCGGAGTTTCCGTTTCTTCACCACTGTGAGCAGGTCATCGTGTTGTCCAATGGCTTGTGTGATGGTCTGTCGGACTTCATCGTTGGTGATGTGTTGGGTATAGGAAATGCCCAGAAGTCTTCTGTAGCACCTCATCTCCATGCTTTGTATTCTTCGTTGGAGATCTGCTGTGAGGGTCCATGCTTCGCAAGCATATAGGAAGATGGAGATGACAAGGGAGCGCAGCAGTTTTACTTTGGAATGTAGATTGATGGTCCTGTCTTTTTAAATGGGCTTCAACCTTGTCAGGGCAGCAGTTGTTTGTGTGATCCTGGAGAGTACTTCCTGTCGGGACCCATTGTCTGATACAATGGCTCCTAAATATTTGAAGCTTTGCACTGTGTTGAGGGATTGGCCTTGGACTTTGATGTTCGTGTTGATTCCATTGGTGTTGTTGGTCATCAGTTTGGTCTTCTCTGCACTTATTTCCATTCCATAAGCTCTGGAGGTGGTGTCAAGCCTCTGTACCAGCTGTTCAAGTTCTTATTCCTCTCCAGACAATCCATCAATGTTATCCGCAAAACAAAGATTGGAGATTGCTCTACCCCCCTATGCTGACTGTGCCTTCATGATCTGCAAGAGCATCTGACATGATGCGCTCTAGGAAGATGTTGAAGAGTGTTGGAGAGAGTATGCATCCTTGACGCACACCGATTGTTGTTCTGAACCAGTTCCCGATGGCGCTGTTGTGGAGGACTGCACTGGTAGCCTTGTCATACAGGCTTTTGATGACTTCAATAATTTTAGGGCTGATGTTGTACACTTTCATTGTTGCCCATAGAGCTGCATGCCAGACTCGGTCAAACGCCTTCTTGAAGTCTATGAACACATAATATAGATGTTGTTGGTGCTGTAGGTATTTCTCACAGATTATTCTGAGGTTGAAAATCTGTTCAGTGGTACTTCGCCCTGCCCTGAATCCTGCTTGTTCTTCAGCTATGATTTGTTCACCTTGGGGTTTCAACCTGTTGAGTATTATTTTCAGGAGGACCTTGCTGGGATGGCTGATGAGGCTGATGGTGCGGTAATTTTCACACTCCTGAAGGTTATCTTTTTTGGGAAGAGTGATGACAAGCGACTGGGTCCATGGTATAGGCCACTCCCCACTCTGCCAGATCTTGTTATAGATAATGGTGAGGGCATCAATCATCGCTTCTCCTCCTGCTTGTAGCAGTTCCGCGGGTATGTTGTCCACTCCCGCTGACTTTCCTTTCTTTAGCGATTGCACTGCTGCCTCAATTTCTTCCCGGAGAATTGGGAGGATTTCTTCTTCTTCTCTGTTCTCGGGACATGCTAGAACTGATGGGTCTCCATTTGGTGAATAGTTGTAAAGGTCAGAGCAGTACTCTGTCCATCTGTCCAAGACTTCTTGTTCTTCTGTTAGGCATATGCCAGACTTGCTTTGGATCGTGGAGACTTTGGGCTGTTTGACACTTGTCAGCCGCCTTACAGACTGGTAGGCCTACTTGCTGTTGTTCTCTATTTCCTGGCATTGATCTTCTATCCAGTTCTCCTTTGCTGTGCGCATGCCTTTTCGGATTATCATTGTTACCATATATTATTAGTCTTGTTGTTGCTGCTGTTGTATTAGTTTAATTAGTTGTATTGTTATTATTATTTTTATAATTACTCTTATGATTACAATTATTTATTATTATTATTATTATTATTATTATTATTATTATTATTATTATTATTATTATTATTATTATTATTATTATTGTTATTATTATTATTAAATCACCATCATCACCTTCATCAGGTTTTCACCAGTACTCAGTATTGTAATTTTAAAAAGATAGTTTTGCTGAAGTCATTAGTACTTTGTCGCACCTAGTTATTCCGGGAACCTAATATTGCTGTCGTTAGTGCAAGGTGTATGCAGACATGAATGGAGGGGTGGGTGCACGAGGAAGCATGTGTGTATGTGTGTGCATGGATGTATGTGTGAGTCAACGAGTTGAGTGGTAGAAAGGATGAAAAGTATTTAAGTGCGAGTGTATAGATACAGGAGTGAGGTGTTATGGATGGCTAGGGTGGGTCTAAGGCATGGAGGAATGGGTGGGTTTGAGTGGTTTTGTGTATTGTGGAATAATTATCTGTGTGTCTAATGTGTACGCAGGGGTATGTGACTGGATATCTGTTTAGGCATGTGTGCTAGTGGTGATAGATTTGTATATCGGTATGGAAGTTGTGTATGATAGTATATCAAATGTATTAATATTGCATGACTATGTTTTTGATGTTATCTCTTTTCTTGCATTGCAAAACAAATATCCATGCCATGTGTTTGGACAATAAAGACTCTTGAAGTGATGTGAAGCTGTTTGAAAGTATTGTTTTATGTGGTATGTTCTCACATAAATGTCTGTTTATGCATTTCAGTATGCTATGGAATATCATGTAATAATGATGCTCTCGCTGTGAGAGTTTGTGTTTAGTAGTAGTATAGGCGATGACTGTGTGCGCGCCTTTGGGTATGTTTGTGCTAGTGCGTGTGGCTGTGCATGCATTTGTGTATGTAGGTATGCGTGTGTGTGCGTGCGTGTAAGAGAGAGAGAAAGACAGAGAGATGTTAAATATAAAACATTCTGCCATTGTCCAACACCAAATAATATTCCGATTGTTGTATCTATTACACGTCAATTGGCGAAATAAAATAATTTCTGTTATCCTTGTGGTAGAGTGATCCTCATTGAGAATTAAATTACAACGTTGCAACAATGAAAGTGTGGTTACAACATTATTGTGCATTCTGACCATACAAATGTTTGTGTAGAACTTCCTTTATCCCCCTTACCCCCTCTCTGTCTCTCTATCTCAAGCAAGAATGGTGTTAAAGTGAAGAATGGAAGTAGTTTAAAGTGGCTTTAAAATTTACGCTTCAACGTATCAATGGTCAATGTTTTTTAACAAATTGTTTCATGTCAGTTTAACAACATAGCATATTAGGTAGCCATATCACCATCAAGTAACATTTCACGTAATAGGTAGCCGTGGTGGTGAACTGCTTAAGTCGCCATTCACAGGCAGGTAACCATTCACATTTAGGTCGCCTGTCGTAAAAATGGGTTCAAAATTAAGTAGCAGTTCACAAATATGGTTAAGTAGACATTCACATTATAGGTAGCCGTTCAAAATAGTAGGTAGCCAGTTCACAGTGATCGGCTACCTAAATGGTATTTAGGTCGCCAAACCGGTGGAAATAAAGGTTCACCACCACCACCACCACCACCACCACCAACAACAACAACAACAACAACAACAACAACAATAACAACTACTATTACTACTACTATCACTGCTGTTACTATTACTACTTCTATTACTGCTGCTACCACTACAGCTGCTGCTTCTCCAACAACAGCTACTTCCACTACTATTGATATTAATACCACTGCTACCGCTATATGTTGCTGCTACCACTACTACTACTACTACTACTACTACTACTACTACTACTACTACTTATTACATGAGTTACCCACCTGAGGACGGCGGGTGCGGAGCGAAGGGGCGTGGTCACCACCTCTTGCTGCAGGCAGGCTGGAATGTCTGTGTGACGAACACCAGCACACCACAGGTGGAGATGCTGCACGCTGATCTGTAATCTCCCCACCAGTTCCTGTGCACGTGGACCGTACTCCAAGCTGTTAGACAGAGAAAGTTTTGATGACGTGTTGACCACAGAAGACAACAAGTGTTACTGGCGGTGTTAATAAACCTGTACTGTTACTTGATGGACCCAGCGCAGTCCAGTGGTTGATGCCACGCACCTCCTGCCTGTTACATAGCGCAGATACTCGAAACTCAATACCTCTCGTGATGATGATGATGATGATGATGATGATGATGATGATGATGATGACGACGATGCTGCTGCTGCTGCTGATGATGATGATGATGATGATGATAAAATAATGGAAAAACACTTATTAAAACAATTACATCATTGTGGTTATACTATTCTTTAGATAAAACAGTAAGTGGTCTTTGCTATTATAGAAATAAGCCTAAAGTTTACAACGAAAGTCCACTGGATAATGTAAACATATGTACAATCCACAGGACTATGAAATGGAAACACCATTATCATCACCATCATCCAAATCATTACAATTGTTGTCGTCGCAATCATCATCATCATTGTCACGTCACCCGAGCGGGTTCCGCGACGTCAGCACATACAACGAGTGGATAGGATAAAACTCAAACAAAATAAACTAACACAAAAATGCCAGAATAACAAACACACTCTTTTATTCAACAATTAAACACACATACACAGGACAATGGGGAACTAACCACCCTCCACCCCTATCAAGACCCCCCGCCCTGGTATTAACTAACAATTACCTCCATTATTTAACCAAAACAGAACTAAACATCAACAGGTTCTCCCACAATAATGTACAGCAAAATAATAGCAAAAAAATCAATTCAATAATATACAAATTTCAAATGAAGAAATGGAGCTGCAAATCTTATAAGTTCACACTATTATTCAAGTTAGCTTGCAGATCAGAAGCACTGTTCAAAATGTCATATAGTCAGAGCTCAGTAGGAGCCAAGCAGTTATTCACTCAAAATGATGGATGAGTTACCTAAACTAAATGAAGTATGTTTTTATGTGCGTGTTGTGCAAATCTGTGTGTGCGTGGGTGTGGTGCGTGAAGTTCCTGTGGTAAATGGCGACGCCCACAATCCCAAGCAAGACGAGGCAGAGACGGCGAAGTAACTCGTCAACGTCTACACTTTTCAGCTGCAGAGACTAAGGTTCCAGAGCGGATGCACACCCAGCACGATGGTACAGGTGTAGTGGAGAAATAACAAAGTATCAAAACGGCAAAATACAGCCCAAACCTGTAAACAAATATATAGTCTTAACAGTCTGCCTGCAAAACTCAAATACTACATAACATAATACGCCTTCCGCCATCCGCCATCTTGACCTGGTTATGCATAACAACAATGATAATAATACATGATGCTATGCATAAGTTTCAATACTATAATGCAACTCTTGATACTAATAATTAATCTCTTCATAAGCACAGTCATTTATATAAATATACATAATCATTACGACCACACTTCAATCACACAGTCTTAATTCATTCCATCCTCATCTTCATCTTCATCGCCCCTCTCAACTGTTATAATACATCACGATAATCTCCCTTCATCCATACTATCTTATCGTACTATAATTATTATAATATAAACATGCTCTCCTCATATCCATCACCTTCTCCACCTCTCTCCAGCCTAGTACAATTATCTCTCTTCCCTTACACACATCCCTCTCTCTCTCTCTCTCTCTCTCTCTCTCTCTCTCTCTCTCTCTCACATGCATTCTTCATCGTCACCTTTGACCCCCTTTAGCAACAACAGCAAGGACATTTCCAGTTCATGTATATAATAAGAAAATCATATGAAAATCATACAAAATCAATAAATCATTATTCGTCAAAATACATCCCCTTTTCCCTCATTCACCATCATTCATTCACGTACGCAGTCTCGGAGCGCTCGCCACTGGGAACATGAATTACAGGGTTTTACTCTGTAGACTGGGCTCGTTTCGCGTCTACCAAACGCTGCGCTAACTCTGCTGCCGCATGGCTCGTTGTAGGTAGGTTTTCCCTCACGTAGATCTCCAACTCCGTGGTCATGATGGAGAAAAGCTGCTCTCCGATGAAGGTGTCCAGTACCTGTGCTACGTCGGTGATGTCTTTGCCTGCGAGCGAAAACCATTTCTTCACCAGCGATCCCAACCTAACCACTAGCTGAGGAAACGTTTCTGCAGCTTCTTTCTTGGCCTCTCAAAACTGCCTACGATAGTAGTCGGCGTCCTTCCTAAAGCGTTTCAACAGAGCTTTTCTCACGGTGTCGAAATCCTGGGCTTGCTCAGGTGTTAGACGAAGGTAGGTATCCCGGGCTTCCCCTTGTAACCAAGGCGCTAGCCTAACCGCCCATACCTCCCTCCTCCAACCCTGAATCTCGGCCACTCGCTCAAACATCTGGAGGTAAGCCTCCACGTCTTCTCTCTCTTCCAGGGGTTTAAGTTTGACGGAGTAGTTTGCCCCTCTATCCCTAGCCCTATTCTCCCTCTCTCTCTCTGATCAGCTCTGTTTTCGTCTCTGGCTCTACGTTCTTCCCCTATCCTAAGCTCTACCAGTCTCCTCTCCGCTTCAAGCCGAAACTCTAGCTGACGTCGGTCTTCTTCTCTGGCTGCTCTTTCCTCCCTCTTTTCTTCTTCCCTGGCCTCTCTTTCTGCTTCCAACCTACGCTCTAAGAGCCTACGATCGATCTCCCGCTCTCTCCTCTCCTCCTCCTTCTCTCTCCTGTCTTCTTCCCTCCTCGTCTCGCTCATGACGTACTGCGCCAACGCCCCGTCTCTGAGACCCAGACCTTCCCCAATCTGTCTAAATCTCTCGCTATCGCTGAGCTCGACCTCGACCTTGCCTCGTGCACTGGGTGATTTAGCATACATTTTAGGCATAGTCATTTGGTTACTCACTGCGGAAGCCTCCTCCAGTAACCCCGTCACTGAGCCCTCAGCGTCCGATTGCGGGTCGTCCAGTCCTGCCTCAGCACGGTATCTCGCTTCCCGACGTTTCGCGGCTCGAGCATCCCGCGTGGCCATGTTGAGAAAGAAGGGAAGAGCAAATATTAGTATACACAAAACAAATAACACTTAACTGGTACTAACACCTAATGGAACGAATACGCAACACAACAGTCACAGGAGCCGATGAATCGTTCACCGTCGTACCCCTAAAGGCGAGCAAGTGAACCCTGCAACCCAATTCCCCGTTAATGCTTGCACTCCGAGTGTGATCCCTAGTGCAACACACCCCACACTCCCGCCAACCGCCCGCTGCGTATCCTTTCAACACACAACAACTCAAGCACACAACATACACATCTGGCACTACCCTAACAAAATAAAATAAGTCTATCCCACTTCTGACACCAAATATGTCACGTCACCCGAGCGGGTTCCGCGACGTCAGCACATACAACGAGTGGATAGGATAAAACTCAAACACAATAAATAACACAAAAATGCCAGAATAACAAACACTCTTTTATTCAACAATTAAACACACATACACAGGACAATGGGGAACTAACCACCCTCCACCCCCTATCAAGACCCCCCGCCCAGGTATTAACTAACAATTACCTCCCTTATTTAACCAAAACAGAACTAAACATCAACAGGTTCTCCCACAGTAATGTACAGCAAAATAATAGCAAAAAAATCAATTCAATAATATACAAATTTCAAATGAAGAAATGGAGCTGCAAATCTTATAAGTTCACACTATTATTCAAGTTAGCTTGCAGATCAGAAGCACTGTTCAAAATGTCATATAGTCAGAGCTCAGTAGGAGCCAAGCAGTTATTCACTCAAAATGATGGATGATTTACCTAAACTAAATGAAGTATGTTTTTATGTGCGTGTTGTGCAAACCTGTGTGTGCGTGGGTATGGTGCGTGAAGTTCCTGTGGTAAATGGCGACGCCCACAATCCCAAGCAAGACGAGGTGGTGATGGCGAAGTAACTCGTCAACGTCTACACTTCTCAGCTGCAGAGGCTAAGGTTCCAGAGCGGATGCACACCCAGCACGATGGCACAGGTGTAGTGGAGAAATAACAAAGTATCAAAACGGCATAATACAGCCCAAACCTGTAAACAAATACATAGTCTTAACAGTCTGCCTGCAAAACTCAAATACTACATAACATAATACGCCTTCCGCCGTCCACCATCTTGACCTGGTTATGCATAACAACAATGATAATAATACATGATGCTATGCATAAGTTTCAACACTATAATGCAAATCTTGATACTAATAATTAATCTCTTCATAAGCACAGTCATTTATATAAATATACATAATCATTACGATAACACTTCAATCACACAGTCCTAATTCATTCCATCCTTATCTTCATCTTCATCGCCCCTCTCAACTGTTATAATACATCACGATTATCTCCCTTCATCCATACTATCTTATCGTACTATAATTACTATAATATAAACATGCTCTCCTCATATCCATCACCTTCTCCACCTCTCTCCAGCCTAGTACAATTATCTCTCTTCCCTTACACACATCCCTCTCTCTCTCTCTCTCTCTCTCTCTCTCTCTCTCTCTCTCTCTCTAACATGCATTCTTCATCGTCACCTTTGACCCCCTTTAGCAACAACAGCAACGACATTTCCAGTTCATGAATATAATAAGAAAATCATACGAAAATCATACAAAATCAATAAATCATTATTCATCAAAATACATCCCCTTTTCCCTCATTCACCATCATTCATTCACGTACGCAGTCTCGGAGCGCTCGCCACTGGGAACATGAATTACAGGGTTTTACTCACCGTTTAGGTCTCGGCCTGTGACACACCTTCCCCAACACAGTACAACACAACACAGTTACACACTGGTTAGTCCTGAGAGTTAATTTCGTTTCTGGCTATTTGTTAGTTATTCACACAATAAGGACATCTCAATTCTTCAAAAGACCTTGAGCCTTGGCAGGTGCCCAATAGAGGACTACACAACCTTAGGAAAGAATCCTACATTTATCTCCAATAAATGGCAATTACTTTTCCTCCTTTACAGTCTTTAGGCATTCTTACCCCGACGAGGGCATAAGACTTTGGGTGGTTCGAAACAACGATTACAGCACCCTTTTGGAAAAGGAAAACCTACTACTCGTTTGACACACAGTCACAAGGTTACTTTCCCAACTAAAGCTGACCTCATGCAAAAAGCACCAAATCGACTCTGCCTTACTAAACGCAACCCAGGCTACAGGTAAACCGGTCGAGTTCACGTTCAGTACCCCTCTTCTTATTCTACATACCCCTATTTACTACGTTACGCACGTGGACTTACAGCTACTGCATTCTTTCGTACGCAATAAAGAAAACGGTCAAGCTATCTATGTACACTACACAGTAGAGAAGTGCAACTTCGCACAAAATATAGCTCTCTCTGTTGAATGCTGAAACTCGTGTCATCACAATCATCATCATCATCATCATCATCATCATCATCATCATCATCATCATCACCACCACCACCACCACCATCATTGTCTCCGTCACCATCATTATCATCATCATCATCATCATCATCATCATCATCATCATAGTCATCATCATCCACACCTTGTTGCTACTCACTCCTTGTCAAAGTACACCTCATCGATGAGGACACAGAGCGTGCCCCCACGTACAGCCGCTGACAGATCATTGAATGCCACGTCCACATCGCCAGCATTGTTGTAGAAATCATAGGAGTGAACGTGCACCACGGCAGGGGGCGCTGTGGGATCAGCAGCCATGGTCACTTGCAGCTGGTTGTGGATCAGACGGTTGGCAGGCACAGCGGTTGAGGATAGACTGATGACGTGGACATCATGACCTCTGGACAGCCAACGAAGTCCTTGTAGGACCAGCAGTATTGTTTTACCTGCACACGTATACAGATTGATTGATTGATTGATTGATTGATTGTTGCTTTAGGTCCAGCGGACTCCTCCGAGCCAAATCAGGGCCGGACGTATACAGATACACGAGGGTGATGATGATGATGATGATGACGATGATGATGATGATGATGATGATGATGATGATGATGATGATGATGATGATGATGACTAAATAACAAGAATGATGAAGGGTACATAATGTGTTTGTACAGCTTGAGACAAAAGACAAAATCTGTACAAAGGAAAAAGCAGTCCTATAAGGCAGTGAAGACGACGTGGTGTTGTGATCGATCTCTAGATGTTCTTGCCCTACCTACAATATCCTATTTATCCTATCCAGTGAAGTAACTCGAAAGTCTTTGGGGCACCACAGATGATCGTTTATCCAGCGTACTCCATCTGTCTGTCCTCGGCAGCCCTAGATGTGCAGTGCTTTCTAATCATGTTATTTTTTTCTGTGTGACAAATCTACTGACTTTCTCGTGTGCGGCAGTGTGGCCAAACTGTCGTCTGCTATTTATTGTTACTATAGAGATTGCTATGTGCTGACTTTGTCTGCCCAGACATCACACAACACACCTAAGGGCCACGGATGTTCATGGCGCGGGATATCCGACTAAGAATTGGAAATTCTTTGTCACACATCTCAATAACTACAATTGGCTGAGCACGTGCATCATCCACCCTCTCCCCACCCCTCACCCTCAAACGAAAATAGAAAGCAATGGATAGGGAAAGATATCAACACTTCATCCTCACTGTAGTTATACAAGGGATAGGGAAACATATCAACACTTCATCCTCACTGTCGTTATACAATGGATAGGGAAACATATCAACACTTCATCCTCACTGTAGATATAAAATGCTGAACAAGGTCAACAGTCTCCTTCTCTACACCTACTGCATTTTCAAAGTTGCTTGCTGAACGCTCAAATAGGCCTACGTCCATGTTTATACTTGACAAACAATCTGGGGTGCACGGACAACACAAAAAGGCTTAAAACGAACTTTGGAAGATGAAAATTGCTAGCGCAGAGGCCATTGATCCAGCTACTGTAGGTCTGTGGTAAAGATAAACTCAGTTTCCTTGCACGGCGTCGCACTGAGAGCGTGTCCTCTTGTGTTTTTTTTCAAATAGTCGGGAATCAGAATGAGCAAACTGCAGGTCAGTCTGTCTGTAGGTCGGTCTTTCGCTCTGTCAGTCGGTCCGTTTCCCGCCATATCCAAAGAACCACTGAACAGATTGTGACCAAGCTTCACAGTAATATTATCTAAACTACTTGCCAGCTTCCATGCCATCATGTTTGCTCTATCGTAAAGGTCAAGGTCGTTGGAGTCACTTTGCTGCTAAAGACGTTTTGCTCTATTCTTAAAACAACAACAACACCAAAACCAAAACAACCCCCTCCCCCCCAAAAAAAAAAAATCAAAACACAGTCGGTGTACCCGATTTTGTGGAAATTTTGGAATACAGGTACTTCAACTCATTTTCATTCAATCAGTATAGCCCAGTCAGACTGTCGGTCGTTCGCTTCTATAAACTTAACATTTTTGTGTTGAAAGCACATTTTGCATTAGACCTACCTTAAGAATACTGGACATATTTTGAAAATTTTCCCTATGCACGTGCTTTACCTACTGTTTAACATGTTATGTCATTCATAGTTACACTCTCTCAAGGGTCAAAGTCGACGTGGTTCATAATTCTTTTAAACACGTTGTATACTGTACTTCCAAATTGGCTGAACCGATTTTAAATTGTTTTTGCTGGCGCTGCAGGTGATTCAGATAGTTGTCGATCATTCCATGTTTTCAGTTTGCTTCATTAGGATAAAGCCGAGTAACAGCACTGTTAAAAACTAAAAACGTTCACACCTTTGGAAAAACTGCTTTTCAGCCATATGCCCAAGTGTCTGGAAATACACTGGAGTTGCTTGCCTTCTTGTTTTGTTTGGTATCAAACCTCTCGTTACCATACAAAAGGCTAACTCCCGATTTTTTCTCGTGCCTTTAAAATCTAACTAGAAAGGTTAAGCCCATATGACTCGCATGGTGCGTTAAAATATTTAACATAAAAATGAATGGCCGAAAAAAAAGGTGACATTAGCTTGCAAAGTATTTTCATTGATCCTTCAATGCTCTTGACCTTGAGATAACCTTGCCCTCCAGCTAAAAAAGAAATCATTCATCCTACAGAAAAAAAATTTAGTATGCAAAAATGACTGCCCTTGGACTGACCTTGACCTTTGAGATGACCTTGACCTTTACGTGACCTCTGATGTTTATGTATAATCAAATAACCCAAAGTCGTAGCATACTATGGGTTACATAGAGGGCCCTTTGCACTGTACAATAAAACATTTAAAAAATGTTTTTGTAAGATCTAAAATGACCTTGAACTTCATGATCAACGCAAAAACTGAACATTTATGAAAGATCAATCTGTTTTCTCTAACTATTACAAGTTTTGACTTTCGTATCTCTTGTAGTTTAGGATCAAATTAGTCAGTCATTGTTTATAGAGTTTAGCGGACTGCAAAGATCCCAATCAGGATCACAAATTGGTTGAAAGTGGACTCACACCCGATCCGACTAAAATATAGTTAGTTATTCATTGCTTATAGGATCCAGCGGACTGGAAAAAGCCGAATCAGGACCACAAAATCAAGACCAAAAAGAGGTTGAAAAATGAGGATTCACTCTTGATCTGTATAAAAGATCTGCTGAAACAATCCTAGTGGTAACAATGAAGGCACTCCACCAGCCGGTCACTTTACAATTAAGGAATCCCACTCATGGGACGTTGAGCTTATGCTCTAATTTATCGAACCCCCGTTTACAAAAACACAAAATAGAATATATCATCATTATGAAATATCAACAAAATACATACATATAAAGTGTCTACATTGCTAAATAATAATTTAATAGGAACCCCTAGTGACCATTTGGCAGAAAACGTCCAAAATTCCCAGGCTGACCCAACATGAGGAGTCTTGGAAGAGATTTGAAGAACAGGTATCCGTGTATAGCTTGAAATTAGCAATATAAATCTAGCACCTTGTGTGTATTTATGTTTGCTGTTGCAGTAGTTTACGGGCAATAGGACTATTGTAAAGACATTTGATGTTACATTTGGTCACACAGCCATAGTCTCAGTGAACCATCATATTGGTTAGATTATAACGATGATGATGATGATGATGATGCTGGTGATGATGATGATGATGATGATGATGATGATGATGATGATGATGATGATGATGATGATGATGATGATGATGATGACGACATTTAAACAAAAAGTCTTTATTGTCCTTTTTTATTGGGAAATTGTGGGCCGCCTCTTCTGGGGAAGGCGTAGTCGCAGCCTGTGGCGCGACAAAACTCAACCTATCTAATATTAGTAGTGATTTGAAATGTTGTCGGGGGGAGCAAACCCGAGTACCCGGAGAAAACCAGCGAGACGTAGTCCTAGTCGAAAGTAAATAATATTCGGAGACACTTAAAGCCCAGAGGCGAGATCCGTCCCACATCCTGTGGACAAGGCAAGGTAGTCCCGCCTTAGATCACGAGGTTAAAACGCTCCCTCGAGCAGATGATGATGATGATGATAATGATGATGATGGTAATGATGGTGGTGGTGGTGGTGACATTGAGAAGCACTTATTCGACAAGTCAACGCTGGAAGCGAGTAAAAAGCATAAAATATGACATGAACTGAGGAAATCACACAGTAAACAGAAAAAAAAGTAAAACCTGCAACTTGCAAAAGTAAATACAGTATGTAAGTCTACAATAGCGAAGCACTGCAAATAGTCACTGTTAGAACCTCATGCTACAACAGTGAACAACTGCAAGGATTGCAACAGTGAAGCATTGCAAACAGTCACTGTTACAACATCATACTACACGGCAAGTGTGACAGCAGCTACCCAGTACATCCATCCCATAGCCACCTAGGTATATGCATACGATCCACGTAAGATGATGATTCCCCGGTTGGGGTGCAGGGGGTTTCAGTATAAATAGTATCCCCACTTTCTGGAAATTTGGTGCTTTAAATTCCCACTGTCGCTGTCTTTCTCATTCCTGCTCTGTTCTATCAATCTGCTATACTATACTCTTCTTTGCTAGACCAGTCACCTACCTTTTTTTCTTGAAAACTCTTCCGGGACAAGACTCCTTATTTGTGTTTGAGGTCTGTTGGATCAGCTTGGGAATATTGGACGCTTTCTGCCAGGTGGTCACTAGGGCTTCCTATGATGTTATTATTTAGCAATGTAGTAATTTCTTGTAAAAGATAATAAAGTTGTCTTATCCTATCTTATATGTATGTGTTTTGTTGATAATTTATAATAATGTTTGTATTCTATTTTGTTTTTATAAACAGGGGTTCGATAAATTAGAGTATAGTCTCAACGTTCCCTGCGGGGGATGTCTTTATTTTAAAGTGACTGCTGGTGGAGAGCTTTCAGTTTTACCACTAGGGTTGTTTCAGCAGATCTTGTATGCGGATCAGGGGTTGTCCGGTCCCGATTTGGCTCGGAAGAGTCCGCTGGACCTAAAGCAATAATCATGTCATGTAATGTAACGTAAGATGATGGATCCTATGTAATGTTGATATTGATGTTGATGTCTTGTATTGCGCGATCCACCACGTCGGAAGACATGTTCATTGCACATGCACTGGATTAGGGGGGAGAGGAGTGAGAGGGGGGAGAGAGGGGATCAGGTGATCCAAACATAAAGCGAAGGATCCATCATATGTATTTTATCTTTTCCGGACAACCGAAATGTCGTTAAGCCTGATTAGCCCTTCATGGCTCTCGGTTTTCCGGCAGAAGACAATTAATAGGCCTAAAGCCTACACATGACCAACCTTGCAAATAAACAGCATGGTTTTGCGATTGCTCCTCGCACTAATCTTGCGCTAAATGGAAGGAGATTATCGCACTGTATCAGTCGGTGTGTTCGTCATCCGGAGATGCTAAAACGGATGAAGGTCGGTGACAACAGTAGCGTGGATGAATAAAAACACAGCCTAAATCAATGTATTACGAGATCCAATCGCCATTTTATAAACTGGCGTGTTCACAAACATTAACGCAATTTACAGGATTCCCAAAAATCGCAGACTTTGAAAAAGGCGATGACGCACTTCCTCTAGGTTGTGGATTGCAGGGATGAAGCTGAAGGGATTAAGCTTAGTGCCATACGGTCATATTGTTTGACAAAAATCTTTTCATTCTCAAAGATGATGGCAAAGAAACAGTACCTACGAAACTGTGGATCTCCGATATTCCTTTGTCATATGATGACAATCGAAACATCCCTAGTTCGATTAGGCTGCGTGCTGAGATCCAAGATTTTCTATGAGAAGATAAAGAACTGGGAGGAAAAACTGACCCGTTTTTACACGGGCAGAAGGTTTCCTACATCACTGTCCCAGACAAACCTCTTGAGTCCACTGTGCAGGCTGGGGAGATGAAAGCTACACTGTACCACAAAAACAGACACAAACATGGAAACAAAACTGTGTGTTGTCGCTGTTTACAGTTTGGGCACTGGATGGAGGTGTGCACTGCTCATGATGTTGTGTGTAGGATGTGTTTACTGTCAGGAAACCGTCAGGGTGACTCACAGAGATGTAAATGGCAACTGACTTATAATACACTTGAAGATCCAAGAAAAAGATGTTGTGATTGTTAGTGTGTATGGGCCAAACAATGATGATCCTAGTTTATATATAGAATTGAGCAAACGGTAAAGCTGTATGAAGAGTGTCAACATGCAATCTTGGGGGGGGGGGGAGACTGGAACTTGGTATTAGATTTCGATTTAGACTGCAACTACAGACAGATAAACATTGTTAAGAGCTCATGAACTGGTTAAACTAATGATAGACAACTTAAGTTTTTTCCAGATCCATGGAGATCGACTAATCCTGACGACCAACGATATACTTGGCGTAAAAACACATCTCTCTCCATCCTCCCTCCCCCAGCAAAGCCGTTTAGACTTCTTCCTCATTTCTGATCTTGTTTGGTAGTTTGTTCAGAAGGTGGATACAAAGCCTGGTTACAGAAATGATAATTCTGCAGTCAACATAACGTTGTAATTTGGAGAAGAAAACACTCGACATTTTTTTTAGTTTGTTTGTTGAAATTCAACTCGTCTTTGTTACTTCATATAAAATACTTAGAGCCAATAAACTGTGAAATTAAATCTGTTATGATTGAATATGCAGTCTCCCTTATAATAGAGATAACTTAGATGATATTTCGCTATCGGATATTCAGTTGACTACTTCAATAATGGTGCTCGATGCAGTCAATCTAAACAGTTGACAAACAAAGACAATTGGATTTCCTTTCCGTCTTCTAATAGCGATCTCCCTGCCTTTACACCACATGCTTGAGTGATAGATGTGTTTGCTGTGTGTTTCACATGTTTCAGTGATAGATGTGTTTGCTGTGTGTGTCACATGTTTGAGTGATAGATGTGTTTGCTGTGTGTGTCACATGTTTGAGTGATAGATGTGTTTGCTGTGTGTGTCACATGTTTGAGTGATAGAGGTGTTTGCTGTGTGTGCGTCACATATTTGAGTGATAGATGTGTTTGCTGTGTGTGTCACATGTTTGAGTGATAGATGTGTTTGCTGTGTGTGTAGCATGTTTGAGTGATAGATGTGTTTGCTGTGTGTGTCACATGTTTGAGTGATAGAGGTGTTTGCTGTGTGTGTCACATGTTTGAGTGATAGATGTGTTTGCTGTGTGTGTCACATGTTTGAGTGATAGATGTGTTTGCTGTGTTTGTCACATGTTTAAGTGATAGATGTGTTTGCTGTGTGTGTCACATGTTTGAGTGATAGATGTGTTTGCTGTGTGTGTGAGAGTGGGTGAAATATGTGAGCGTGTAAGTTGGTACAGATCGCCGCGCTTTGAGCCTGATTAGTAATTTGGGGAAAAGCGCGTATATAGCATCCTATATTAAAGTATTAGTATTATTATTTTGAGACCATTTGTTTTAGATATTAGATATTATTATATCAGACATATTTTCCGTCTTCTAATAGCGACTGGCCTTTTACACCACATGTTTGAGTGATGAATGTGTGTTGTTGTGTATAGAGGAGTGTCTATAACGTGAAAGCGTATATGTAGGTTTCAGATCGCCGCGCTTTGTGTCTGATTTAGATTAAGGCGCGTATACATCTAATGTTATTATTATTACTAACCAGTCCCCCACGGACCCGTGATGTAAGCCCGAGGCGGATCTCTGGTCAGTATGTCCAGCTGCTGCTGGGTCAGCACCAGACGTGACAGCCTCTTTCCCAGTTCTGCCACCGCCTGGCCCTCAGTCCGCACCTCCACACGTGGGGGGACGCTGCAGTGAACACTGACTGTAGTGGCTGGTCCCACGAACCTGCACGAAATTCGTGAGGACAAACGCGTCATCATGATCGTCTTCATCATCCTCATCATCATCATCATCCTCATCATCATCATCATCATCATCATCATCATCATCATCATCATCATCATCATCATCATCATCATCATCATCATCATCGTCGTCGTCGTCGTCGTCGTCATTATCATCACCACCACCACCATCACCAATACTAACGTTTGCGAAATAAAACATACGTTCAGCTTGAACTGACGCTAACAGTACACCATGATCAATGTAAAACAAAAGCTGATAAAACATGAGTCATAAATATGGTTACCTAGCTGCTACATCTAGGTACAGCTCTTCCCCGCTTGTACCACTGAGTTGAGGATCTGGAGACGCCATGATTTGCCGCCACCAGCTGGCCAGGTTGGATAGGACAGCGGGAGTCACATCCCAGAAAGTACTGGGATGCGATAACTGGTCAGCACAGACACAGAGCTGTACGGCGTATGAGACGTCCGCTGCCCCAAGGCACTGACATAGGCGCTGTGAAATACAACGTGGACTTGTAGTCTGACCACGCTTTGCTGTTGTGGACACTTTATTAGAAGCCTTAGTTTTACATGTATAGGCCTAATGTTGAGGTGGGCACTTTATCCGAAGCTTTAGTTTTATATACATGTAGGCCTAATTGTGTGGCGTACACTGTACGAATGAACATTGAGGTTTAACGTCTACACCCACCATTGGCGATATGGCAGACGGGTACACTGTAGCTTAAGCCTTAGCTTTATATAGGCCTAGTATTGTGGTGGATACTGTAGGTAAGGTAATTGTAGATCATAGTCACACCAAAGAGCTTAATGATAGAAAGAGGGGGAACTTGGTACAGAACCGCGAGACGAAATGTACGAGTTATGCTCCCTTGTCGACATGCTGAAAATAACTCGTGGCAGAAAGTCAAAAGGCGACCGAGTGAAACAAGGCGGTGACTTTTGCACAGCCATCAATTGCCATAATGCCAGATACAAGAAAAGTTGTGTTGGCACGTCCTTTTTCAAATTTCCAAGAGACAAAGAAAGGTAAATTGCAATTGAAAAACTTCATTTTTTGTGTTTATGTAGGCCTAAACTAAGACCGCTGCAGTGTTGTTAGTGTTAAAACAATCGGAGAGCGGCTTGAATGATTCATGTTATACCTATGTGCTAAATCCAAAACAGTTTGCTTGCTGACAGTTTACGTTAAACAGGTCGCTTACTGTTTACGTTATTGCTAGGTTGTTTGACTTTTGTGTTTATATTTCAAAAGTAGATGTCAGATTGGCAGTTTGGCTTCGTCAAACTGCTTATGTTAACAAGTTAAATTTGACTAAGTCTGTTTTCTCCTCGTGATCAAATACTGTGCAAGATAACCCCTTACCTAGGCACAAAAATGGTCCTTGATCTGTTGTAATCCCTTTTTGTTTGAGTGTAAACGGGAAAAAAAAAGTAATGTAGAAACTCTGTCCTTGTTCTGATCTGTGAATTTTTGCGCATTAGATCTATATTGCGTGGAATGTTGTAGTCTAGGTTCTGATTGTTCTATCTGATTAATTAATTATTTTCCATGAAGTGACTGATGTTATTAAGCCAGTGATGTGGGAGGTGAGAGGGTTGGGGGGTAGGGGGACACCTGATATAAATTAAATTCACACTATTAGTGAAACATTTTGTTATTGTGCTTTATTGTGATTAATTGATTGAATGACAGAGCTCTCTCTTCCCCCAACCCCACTCTCTCTCTCTCTCTCTCTCTCTCTCTCTCTCTCTCATGATTACGGATTTACACAGTTTCGGATAAATGAAACAGTCTGTCATGCATATTTTAATTTTAAACTATCTGTCGTTGATTAAAAAAATGATGAATTCCAGGGCAGAAAACGAACCTATGACATACACACATAAGCAGCATAAAAGCACCTAATAAATGTTAATAAGCAAACATTAAAAAAAAGACAGCAGTAATAATAATAATAATAATAATAACGGATTTTTATATAGCGGGTACTCCAGCCTATGACCAGACTCACCACGCTTTACATAGTCATTACATATAAGTACATGCACTCGATAAAACATCGCTTTCGCTACAATACACCAAAAGACAGAACAGTAAGGGTACAAATTATTTACACTTATGTACACAAATTACAATTTACAACTATGTACACAAATGACAGAAAAGACAAATAGAATAGCAAAATCATATTCACAGCTATTTATATGCCCGGTTAGGCCCAGGAGGAAAAACAGTATAAATATGTACAGCCGTGTATACACTTACGGATCAGACAGAGACAAAGAGGAGAGAATGGCAGCGGGATACAGATCATTCTGAATAGTGAGGTTTGAAGAGGTGGGTTTTGAGGGCCTTTTTGAATGCTTGTGTTGATTGTATGTTGCGGATATGGGAGGGAAGGGAGTTCCACTGCTTAGGTGCGGAGTAAGCGAATGCACGTTGGCCGTATGTCTTAGTGCGGGTGACGGGAACCTTGAGTGTGCGAGTGTCGGCAGAAGATCTTAAAGTGCGTGAAGGGGAGTAGACAGACAGTAGATCAGCAAGGTAGGAGGGACAAGAATCTGTGAAGAAGTTGTGACAGAGAACAGAGAGTTTGTACTCTATGCGTGCTTGCACAGGAAGCCAGTGAAGGGAATGTAGTAGCGGAATGTTAATAATAATGATGGTTAAAAGTTTGTTTTTTGAAAACGTTGCCAATAAAAATGTTCTTTTGCAATGGCATAGGCTCAATAAGTTACCACGCACAGATCATTCGTATAGCAGATGATGAAATATAGCCAGACCGAGCAAAGGGAAATAATCCGTGAGAGCGTCTCGCATTTTTGTATAGGACACAATGAAAGTTCCCCCTCTTTCCGTAATAAGCTCTTTGGTCACACTACACCGGATCGTATAGGCGACTACTGGTCACAGTATTCTGACACCAGTGAACCAGGTGATGGTAAGGGGAAAATAATATGGTCACACGTTGGCCAATCCGGAATTCGAACCAGGTACCTTTTTTATATTTTAAATATTTTATTTTAACAACTTTATTAACACCAAGGTGAACTTCGGTCACTTTCATTTTCGAAAGTACAGCAGCCCCAAGAGAAGCGCTTTACCCAAGGTACATGCTGGGTGTGTTCTTGTCACCGGCACTCACCCGTCTAGGACATGAGCGTCAGGATCTTTAAATTCCGTTATGATGGATTGCATGCGACACAGACTAGATCTCGGTTTATACTCTCATCCGAAGGAGTAATAAACGGGAGTAAAGTGTCTTTCCCAAGGACACAACACAATGCCCCGGCCCAGCTCGAACTCAGGACCTTCAGATGCACAAGCCAACGCTCTAACCACTCGGCCACCGCGCCTCCCTTTCGGTTACTAGTAAGACGCTCTACCAACTGAGCTACCCGGCACCACGACACCGTAACTTAAGCCTTTGCTTTATATAGAACTAGTATTGTGGTGGAAACTGTAGCTTAAGCCTTAGCTTTATATAGTCCTAGTATCGTGGTGGACACTGTAGCTTAAGCCTTAGCTTTATATAGGCCTAGTATCGTGGTGGACATTGTAGCTTAAGCCTTAGCTTTATATAGGCCTAATATCGTGGTGGACATTGTAGCTTAAGCCTTAGCTTTATATAGGCCTAGTATCGTAGTGGACACTGTAACTTAAGCCTTAGCTTTATATAGGTCTAGTATCGTAGTGGACACTGAAGCTTAAGCTTTAGCCTGCTCTCACAATGGCGATTTGAGACACACACACTCATACACGCACGCACGTACGCATATACTCACATATGCAGACACATCCACAATCTCGCACGCACACGCGCGTGGGAACACATACACCCTCACATTAATTATAATAAATTACTGCCCAGGTAAATAATAGAAGTATGGTCAGAGAGAGAGTGAGAGAGAGAGAGAGAGAGAGAGAGAGAGAGAGAGAGAGAGAGAGAGAGAGAGAGAGAGAGAGAGAGAGAGAGAGAGAGAGAATTACCTGCAATAACGGACTGTTTGACGTCAGCACCTTGTGTAGCTGGCCACTGGTGACGTAGGGCAGGAACAGCGTTTTGCGCACTGTCAGATTTGGAGCCAGGTCACTGACCACGTGACTAATGACTTTCTCCGACCGGTCCAGCTGTGTGATGGCTTTCTCCACCCTATTGGCCACATCGCGGTCAGGGACAGTGGCGTTTTGCTTAACAACCTGCCACCTGCCCACGGACTTGAGCTCTCCGATCAGAACGCCGTAACGGCGGTGTATTATTATTACATCTGCCTCACCATGTGAGTACTTGGTTTGCCGCGTGTCCAAGTGTTTTGGCAGTGGGATCTGTAGCTGTGCAATGGACGCAGCATACGTTGGTTTATTCAAATATTGTCCGAAATTGAGTTGGGAGAGGATGAACATGACCTCCTGCTGATTCGTTCCCAGGGCCTTCAGGTTGGTGACGACATGCTGCTGGCCAAAATCATCACTGAAGTCGCTTTCCTGGACTCGAACAGGGGCGACATGAGGCGATACTGGTGTCCATAGAACTTGTGGGGGTGAAGGTATTTGACTGGGACCTGGGACAGATGGGACCGCAACAGTTGGGACTGATGGGACAGCAGCAGGTAGGACAGGTGGGACAGCAGGCGGGACAGCAGGTGGAATAGCAGGAGGCACAGCAGCAGGTGGGACAGCAGAAGGTGGGACAACAGCAGGTAGGACAGGTGGGACAGCAGGCGGGACAGCAGGTGGAATAGCAGGTGGCACAGCAGCAGGTGGGACAGCAGCAGGTGCGACAACAGCAGTTGGGACAGGCAGGACAAAAGCAATCTCCCTGGTGCCTGGCACAGTTTGTGTCGTATAAGGCAAACGGTTGAAGTTGAAGGGTGGCACACAATTGGTTCCTGTGGTGGCGTTAGGGTAGAGGTTGGTCACAAAGACCCGCCACTCTTCCTGTGCAGTGCGACATGGATTATTCGCCGCCATCGCTCCACCTCCTGTGACGTATGATTTTGTGACTTATGTATCTCTGACTTGTGCGTCTCTGACTTGCGTGTCTCAGACTGTTGCCTTTCTGTTCAAAAGTCAAGTCAAGTCTACAAATTTTATTCCAATTTTGCAAAAGGTGTTGCCTCTGAAGCTGTAAAGGTGTTGGTCTGAAAGAAAACAAAAAGATGATTTATTGTTGCTTTAGGTCCAGCGGACTCTTCCGAGCCAAATCAGGACCGGACAACCCCCGATCCGCATAAAAGATCTGCTGAAACAACCCCAGTGGAAAAATTGAATGCCCTCCACCGGCCAGTCACTTTACAATAAAGACATCCCACGCGGGGGACGGCTGAGGGTTTACCTCAACTACGCGAACCCCCGGTTACAAAAACAAAATAGAATACAAACATCATTATAAATCATCAACAAAACACATACATATAAAATGCCTATATTGCTAACTAATACAATCATAGGAAGCCCTAGTGACCACCCGGCAGAAAGCGTCCAACACTCCCAAGCTGATCCAACAGACCTCATACACAAACAAGGAGTCTTGTCCAGGAAGAGTTTTCAAGAAAAAAGGTAGGTCATTGATCTAGCGAAGAAGAAGATAGTATAGCAGAGTGATAGGACAGAGCAGGAATGGGAAAGTGTAAATGAGGAAGACAGCGACAGTGGGAATTTAAAGCACTAAATTTCCATAAAGTGGGGATACTATTTATACTGAAAACCCCGGCACTCCAACGGGGGTACTGTTGCCGCAGTGAATCTGTCTTGCCTACAAAGGGAAGACAGGTTTTCAACTGTGGCTTTCACTTTTCCCTTTATAGGTTAGAACAATCTACAGTGGCAAGATTGCTCATGACCCCAAGGGGTAAACAAAAAGTCAGTCGAGGCCAGACTGTTGGTGCTATCAAACGTGTGATAGATAAAAATACGTTGTGTCACAGATGTACAGGTTTGACTAACCGCAATACAGGTGTGATTAACAGCAATACAGGTGTGACTACCAGCAATACAGGTGTGACTAAAAGCAATACAAGTGTGACTAACAGCAATACAGGTGTGACTAACAGCATTACAGGTGTGACTATCCGCAATACAGGTGTGACTAACAGCAATACAGGTGTGACTAACAGCACTACAGGTGTGACTAACAGCAATACAGGTGTGACTAACCGCAATACAGGTGTGACTAACAGCACTACAGGTGTGACTAAAAGCAATACAAGTGTGACTAACAGCAATACAGGTGTGACTAACAGCATTACAGGTGTGACTATCCGCAATACAGGTGTGACTAACAGCAATACAGGTGGGACTAACAGCACTACAGGTGTGACTAACAGTAATACAGGTGTGACTAACCGCAATACAGGTGTGACTAACAGCACTACAGGTGTGACTAACAGCATTACAGGTGTGACTATCCGCAATACAGGTGTGACTAACAGCAATACAGGTGGGACTAACAGCAATACAGGTGGGACTAACAGCAATACAGGTGGGACTAACATCAACGCTGGCAACAGGTACCTCAGTTTCAGGCCAAATGACGGACAAGGAGCAGTCTCCTTGGCATAACTAGGTAACTGAAGGCCATGTCGCACGGCGATGTTTTGCAAGCAGACAACATACATAATTATGTGCAGTCTTCCAACATGTTAACGCCAGACGGTCAAGCAAAGTCACGCCCTGGACCGTGAAATGCCTAGTTTGTGTTCACCGCAGGAACAACACCCATGTCGGACCTCCGCACGATCGAAAAAGCAGAGTTGATATTTGGCAAAGGAATTGCTCTGTGAAGGTGCATGTGGCGGATAACATGATTTATTATAGATATTGTGAAGCAGAGTTGCCTAGGCTATATGTGTAATGTGTTACTTAAGTC
This sequence comes from Oncomelania hupensis, assembly GCA_036898135.1. Taxonomy (NCBI): domain Eukaryota; kingdom Metazoa; phylum Mollusca; class Gastropoda; order Littorinimorpha; family Pomatiopsidae; genus Oncomelania; species Oncomelania hupensis. The sequence continues at coordinate 61,128,491 of CM072522.1, read as the reverse complement.
TTGTGTCCGTGTTCTATGTTCTGCCGAAGTCCATGAAAATTATACAGTAGGAGCCGATGTCTTATAAATTAACCCAAAACTACAGAAATAAGTACCGGCCAGTATGATATAAACTTCAATACTATTGTAAGGCATTCATTTGGAGACACCTACCATGTTGCTCGTTTCTGCGCGAGACATAATTTGGTGTTGCACCTGCGGTGGACGTAACTAGACCTTTCATGATCCAGGGCGTGTTCTATAACTTAGCCCTATTGCTCTCTCTGTCCTATGTACATTTTTCACACAGGTCGTGTTCTGTACCTTAGCCCTATTGCTCTCTCTGCCCTATGTACATTGTTCACACAGGTCGTGTTCTATACCTTAGGCCTATTGCTCTCTCTGCCCTATGTACATTGTTCACACAGGCCGTGTTCTATACCTTAGGCCTATTGCTCTCTCTGCCCTATGTACATTGTTCACACAGGCCGTGTTCTATACCTTAGGCCTATTGCTCTCTCTGCCCTATGTACATTGTTCACACAGGTCGTGTTCTATACCTTAGGCCTATTGCTCTCTCTGACCTATGTACATTGTTCTATACCTTAGGCCTATTGCTCTCTCTGACCTATGTGCATTGTTCACACAGGTCGTGTTCTATACCTTAGGCCTATTGCTCTCTCTGACCTATGTGCATTGTTCCTATAACAACAAAACGCCTTATTACATGCATTATGGGATTGCCCTGTGTCACGTGGGGTTTATGGGCTCTGCACAATGGAATTATGGACCCTCACGTTTATTCGGTGGGAACTGCTAGTAAGTCACCCTATGACTTACTTTAATAAATTTATTTGTTTAGCTCGTTCTGTGTTAAGGTTGGGGTACAGAGATAGATAGAAAAAATTGTAAAAGATTACTGTCACACTAGCTTTCACACGGCTATGAATCATATGTAGTCCAGCCACTTGATAACAGTTAAAATCACACATTTATTTCTTCTACTCTATACAAGGTTTTCTAAGTACTAATCTAACTTAAAAAGTCTCAGTCAATGCAAATAGTTCGATCGCTGATATTCTAGGCAGCTGTTATTTCTTCCTCGGGCACTTGCTATTAAATTGCATGTAGATTGGACTACTGTGGTCCGTTTTACAGTTTCTGAAGAGTGGACTACTGTGGTCCGTTTTCGATCAGTTTAAGTGCACCTTTGTGTATACACTTAACTTTTGTCTGGTGCGTGCGAAGTCCTTCTGTGAGGTAGCTTCTGGTGCACCTGTGTCGTTGTGTAGTTGGGTTCCCTTGCCACGCTGTGGGGTCTTGCAGGGTGTTGTTCCCAGGTTAGCTCTTTCCGACTTGTGCGGTAGAGGCTATGCAGACAACTCGTCGTTTCTGTGGAGTTGGGCGCACGGGATAGCTCGCCTGCTCGTCTGTAATATAAGAGACGAAATTCTGCACAACCCTGAATAATCGGTTTGTGCAGAGCGTCTCACTGAAAGCCAAAGTAGCCCTCAGTGATAGCTCCACATCTCTATACATAAGCGACGAAGATTCTGCTACTTCCGGGGTCCACTGGAATCTCAACTCTAAATTCCTATACATACATAAAGATCAATCGTGTCTAACTATACACATACAGAATTAATAATATTATAAACCTTCAGTGGTACAGCCACTGGTCTGCAAACATACACATAAGTTAAACAACAGTGGTTCCGTACGGTATACAACATGGTGGCGCAACCGGTCGTGTTTCGCCTCGTGCTCGGCTCTTCCACGTGGTACGGCAAATTCGGATTAACAATTCACATTTATGCATAGCAAATTCTTCAAACATAATTTCAACAATAGTATAAATATATCACGATGAAACAGAAGTGTGTTCATTTACCTGTTTGACAAGTTCAGGCCCGTGGCGACTTAATAGAATTCTAAGATTCTTAAGTCCTGCTTCCTGGTCTATGTGTGGAGAGATTTCTCTGCCAGCTCTAAAGCTGTGTACACTTCGGTGTCTTACTCTCAACTGACCAAACTTGTGCTAGGGTTTGGACCCAGTCAAACTGGCTCCAACCGCTTTGCCTGAGCTCTCATTGGTTATAATTTTTGCGACTCTCGCCCACAGTGCTGAGTCACTTCGCTGTGTGGGTCGGCCTCGCAGTGTGTTGTATTGTAAGTGCTTGCTGTGTAATACCCTAACTCTCTAATGTTACAATGACTACACAAGGCTAAATAGAGAATAGGCAGAGTTAAAACTAGCCAGTTCGTGACACCCTGTAGGCCACACATTTTGGACCGACGTTCAAAAGTTGATGACTAAAACTTTCCCGATTTTGTCAAGTTTTACCATCGTAAAGAAACTAATCGTGTTTTGATTTTAAAATTATACAAAGACTGACAAATTAATTGATATATTCAGAAACAGAATCAGAATCTTTTTGTCCCAACAAACGGAAGAAAAAGAATGCTCGCAGAGTACAAGTCTGTGACCATTCACAAAACCCAGTCAGTACAACAAGTCTGTGACCATACCATTCACACCACCCAGTCAGTACAACAAGTCAGTGACCATAGCATTCACACAACCCAGTCAGTACAACAAGTCAGTGACCATAGCATTCACACCACCCAGTCAGTACAACAAGTCAGTGACCATAGCATTCACACAACCCTGTCAGTATGGAATAAAACATCAAGTCATTAAATAAAGATACAATGTTGTAGAAGTTAGTTTTGAGTTTTGTAAGACTCATACATGTAGATGCTGTATTTTTGGAGTGAGCCTTGTCTTCAAAACAACCTGCTAAGCCGGAATGCAATATATCAGTGTCTACTTCACGTTGATGTTTGTCTTTATTAAAGTTTTGTCTAAACCTTCATGTGGGGCACTAATACTACATTGTGGACAACATTGCCAGACGGAAGGGTGATGGAAGGTAGTCGAGGGGAACAGAAGATTGAGAGAGAGGGAGGAAGAGAGAGAGAGAGAGAGAGAGAGAAAGAGAGAGACAGAGACAGAGACAGAGACAAAGAACCAATGAATATCTATATATTGATATGAAAAGGTATGAAAAATTATCCGCGATGATTGCAATAAGCATATATGTTGTCATATTGCTTTCTTATTTGGTCATACATCATAAACAAGCAATAACAATAGATTTCTTTTATATAATTAATTATGTCGTTATATTAATTGTTGTTCATATTAACTCCTTTATTTTAATTTTAAGTTAATCTTCTAATTAATTATGTTGTCTAATATCACAGATGTGAATAGACGTTAAATTAAATAAATAAAATAAATATGAACATGAACCACAAACACTAACACACACATTTGCTATAAAACACAATGAATATCTATGTATTGATATGAAAATGTACCACAAACACTAACACATACATTTGCTATAAAACACAATGAATATCTATGTATTGATATGAAAATGAACCACAAACACTAACACATACATTTGCTATAAAACACAATGAATATCTATGTATTGATATGAAAATGAACCACAATCACTAACACATACATTTGCTATAAAACACAATGAATATCTATGTATTGATATGAAAATGAACCACAAACACTAACACATACATTTGCTATAAAAGACAATAAAAGGAAACAAAAGAGAAATAAGTCAAAACAATGAATTAGTGACATTTGCAGTAATTCACTGATTGTGTAAATACAAACAGGTACCTAGGCGGTCTTGTCAAAGGGCTGGGAAGAACGATGGTCAATCCTTTTGAAGAATCTCCTGTACATTACACGAACATATTTACACGTACACAAAGGATTTTATTTACCCATTTAGTTATTGATATGTAATTCCCATAACCTAATGGCTGATAAGTCACAGACACCCTGACTGGCGGAGAAACACCAGTGAATGTGTTTCGTACTGAATTCAAAACGACGGACCCCGGACGGATCATCAATTGTCACAATCAGGAGGGTATTACATAGAAAAGATAAAGAAATCTGAGAAATACGGATACTAAAAGGAATAACCCTGACCATTGGTTTCAATCAATAAGCCCACGAGGGACTTAGTTTGTACACACTCTGGGTGGTTGGTGGTTACGGGGTAAACGTATGAAGTGGCAGTTTTGACAAACTTAACATTGCTTTCAAACTGACTTATTCTCAGGTGACTTTTATCTCCAAGGCAACAGTTGTACTTTATAGTCAGACTTATTTACGTAAATATTTATTTACATAGTTATTTATATATTACATTATATAATTAATATAATATTTTACCTACATGTACAATGTCTGTTCACAATAGTCATGGCAGCAACATTTGAGTAAGATGCAGTAACTGATCTCATAATTAACAACTGCAAAACAAACTGTTGCGGACTAATAGCCCAACTTGATTGATTTCTTACTGACTGACTTTGAAAGACGCAGGGGTCGATAACTGACTGAAACAGAGTGACAAACAGACTGACCTTACAAACTGATTGATCGGTGGGTAAGCTCTCTACTGGATTAAAAAAAAAGAACAACAAGACGAGCAATTCCAAAGTTTGTGGCATTGCTTGATTTCCAGAAAGAGCGTGTAATAAACTCGGATGCTTGGGTTTAATCTGCTAACACATTTACTTTAAATAGTTTTTTCCCGATTGTTAATTTACTCGATAATTTAAAACTTAAAAAGCGATTAACTTAACTAGCTTATTAACGTAATTCTGATTGATTGAATAACTTAAAAGACTACACTGTTTAAATTACTGACAACCAAAACTCACTGGCTAACGTGTTTGCTTAGTGGGACACTATATACAGTACATGTATATATCAATGGGTGGGTTGAATGGACAGTATTGTGACGTACCAGGGCCATTATTTACACACTGTGCCCCTGCCTACTGCTGGTTTAGACAAGTTGACAACATTGTAGGGAAAACGGTTTATTTGTCATTGAAGGGGTAGGCAGGTAACATAGGGGAGGGCAGGTAACATAGGGGTGGGTAGGAAACATAGGGTGGACAGGTACATAGGGGTAGACAGGTAACATAGGGGTAGGCAGGTAACACTTCTGAGCATTTCCTGTACCCAATACATCACCAACAACGAAGTCCGACAGACCATCACACAAGCCATTGGACAACACGATGACCTGCTCACAGTGGTGAAAAAACGGAAATTCCGATGGTATGTCCACGTCACCAGATCATCAGGTCTTGCACAGACCATTCTGCAAGGCACACTGCAAGGAGGTAGAAGAAGAGGGAGACCGAAAAAGAGGTGAGAGGACAACATTCGAGAATGGACTGGTTTGACACTGAGCGAAACCATCAGGGCTACTGAGGACAGGAAAAGATGGAGTATGCTGGTTAAACGATCATCTGTGGTGCCCCTACGACCTCCGGGTTACGGGACAGGATATGATAGGAGGATAAGTAACATAGGGGTAGACAGGTAACATAGGGTGGGCAAGTACAATCCTCTTCTCTACCATCCCTCTCCCCCATCCCATTTTGTGTCACTGTATTATCAACACCCTGTACACAGTCCAGAGTCCACATTCTACAATTTACAGTCCACAGTCTACAGTCCACAGTCCACAGTCTACAGTCCACAGTCAGCAGTCTACAGTCCACAGTCTACAATCCACAGTCCACAGTCTACAGTCCACAGTCTACAATCCACAGTCTACAGTCCACAGTCTGCAGTCCACAGTCCACAGTCTACAGTCCACAGTCTACAATCCACAGTCTACAGTCCACGGTCCACAGTCTACAATCCACAGTCCACAGTCTACAATCCACAGTCTACAGTCCACAGTCCACAGTCCACAGTCCACAGTCCGCAGTCTACAGTCTACAGTCTACAGTCCACAGTCCACACTCCGCAGTCCACAGTCTACAGTCCACAGTCCACAGTCTACAATCCACAGTCCACAGTGTACAGTCCACAGTCTACAGTCCACAGTCTACAATCCACAGTCTACAGTCCACAGTCTACAATCCACAGTCTGCAGTCCACAGTCTACAATCCACAGTCCACAGTCTACAGTCCATGGTCTACAGTCTACAGTCCACAGTCTACAGTCCACAGTCCACAGTCTACAGTCCACAGTCCACAGTCTACAGTCCACAGTCTACAGACCACAGTCTACAGTCCACAGTCCACAGTCCACAGTCCACAGTCTACAGTCCACAGTCTACAGTCCACAGTCCACAGTCCGCAGTCTACAGTCTACAGTCTACAGTCCACAGTCCACAGTCCGCAGTCTACAGTCTACAGTCCACAGTCCACAGTCTACAGTCCACAGTCTACAGTCTACAGTCCACAGTCTACAGTCCACAGTCTACAGTCAACAGTCCACAGTCTGCAGTCCACAGTCTACAGTCCACAGTCCACAGTCCACTTGAACAATTTAATCTCCTCCCCTCCACACACACATCCCCTCCACCCAACCCAATGTTTCCACTACAACCATGTTGATGTTTCAGTTGGACTCCGACATTAACGCCATTGCAATAACCGATTTAAAGAAAAACAAACAAAAAAAAACAACTATAAACTACCACCAGGTAAAAATCATTCATGTGTTGTATAAAGATAATTGTAACAATGTTACTGTGCTGTATAAAGATCATTGTAACAATGTTAATGTGTTGTATAAAGATCATTGTAACAATGTTAATGTGCTGTATAAAGATCATTGTAACAATGTTAATGTGTTGTATAAAGATCATTGTAACAATGTCACTGTGCTGTATAAAGATCATTGTAACAAAGTTAATGTGCTGTATAAAGATCATTGTAACAATGTTAATGTGCTGTATAAAGATCATTGTAACAATGTTACTGTGCTGTATAAAGATCATTGTAACAATGTTACTGTGTTGTATAAAGATCATTGTAACAATGTCACTGTGCTGTATAAAGATCATTGTAACAATATTACTGTGTTGTATAAAGATCATTGTAACAATGTCACTGTGCTGTATAAAGATCATTGTAACAATGTTACTGTGCTGTATAAAGGTCATTGTAACAATGTTAATGTGATGTATAAAAGACTATTGTAACAATGTTAATACGATGTATAAAGATCATTGTAACAATGTTAATGTGATGTATAAAAGATCATTGTAACAATGTTTATGTGATGTATAAAAGATCATTGTAACAATGTTAATGCGATGTATAAAAGATCGTTGTAACAATGTTAGTGTGATGTATAAAAGATCATTGTAACAATGCTATAGTGATGTATACAAGATCATTGTAACAATGTTAACGCAATGTATAAAGATCATTGTAAAAATGTTAATGCGATGTATAAAAGATCGTTGTAACAATGTTAATGTGATGTATAAAAGATTATTGTAACAATGTTAATAAAATGTATAAAGATCATTGTACAAATGTTAATGCGATGTATAAAAGATCATTGTAACAATGTTAATGTGATATATAAAGATCATTGTAACAATGTTAATGTGATCTATAAAGATCATTGTAACAATGTTAATGTGATGTATAAAGATCATTGTAACAATGTTAATGTGATGTATAAAAGATCATTCGTTCTGTTTAGGACTACCGCTACAGTACCCGTGTTTCTGTGCTACAGCTTTCCATGTTTCTGTGCTACAGAAGACTCCTGGGCATTTTCTATACCCAGCACATCACCAACAACGAAGTCCGACAGGCCACCACAGAAGCCATTGGACAACACGATGACATGCTTGCTGTGATTAAGAAACGGAAACTCCGATGGTATGGCCACGTCACCAAAGCATCAGGCATTGTAAAAACCATCCTGCAAGGCACGATACAAGGAGACAGAAGAAGAGGGAGACAGAAAAAGAAGTGGGAGGACAATATTCGAGAATGGACTGGTTTGACATTGAACGAAGCCATGAGGGTTGCTGAGAACAGACGAAAATGTAGTACGCTGATTAAACGACCATCTGTGGTGCCCCAACGTCCTTTGAGTTACGGGATAGGATAGGATAGGACCCGTGTTTACGTTACTGGTGCCTAAGGCATGGCAAACGTTGAACAGCACGGCAAGTTTTGTACTGTGATATCAATGCAGAGATTGTTCACATTGTATGCTACGTACCTCTATACCGCGGATCATGCATGAATAGAACCCATTGTATACGTTCAATACCCTGGCCCGAGGCACCTTCACAGTCACTTACGCCAAATTCAATATCGCGACAGTTATGTTCCCCTCCCCACCCTAAAATTTCAGATCTTTGCTTGAACGCATTTCAAGTTGTTGTATGTGTTGATTCGATGTCAGTTTTAGATGCTTTACAATCTTATGGTCATACTGAACGGCATGAACTTGTTTTAGAAATTCAACATTTAGTCCACAATCTCATTATTGATGGTACAAAGGTAAGCTTCTGTTGGCTACCTTCACATTGTGGTTTTTTGTTTAATGATAGTGCGGACAAAGCAGCAAAGAAAGGAGCTAAAAATATCAATGCTCAGAGTATTCAACTCAAAAAATCCCCTAAGGAAATTAAACGTATGATCGAAGAGAGGTCAATGAAACATGTTGTATTTAATACACTTTTTCCTGTAGACTGTAGACTTTCGAGAACAGTTTTTACTATGGCTAACAGAATAATGTTGAATGCCATAAAAACAAAGTATTGTCCAGATGTCCATTGTGTATGCAATGAGACGTTTTCATTATATCATTTACTTTTTGGTTGCCGTCATTTTCTGCCTCTAATAACTGTGCATCTGCATGACATAAAAACATTAGATGATATCAATTTTCATCAAAGTGCATTGTTAGCAAACTTTTGATGGATTCTCCTGTGGCTAGATTTGTGTAAATAATTTTATTTTATTTATTTATTTATTTATTTTTTTAATTCCCCCTCCCCTCCCCCCCCCGTCTTATCATCTTTGGTGGAAAAGACGTAAATAAAACAACCAACCAACCAACCATCCCCACCCTCAGAAAGTCTGCGATTCCTGTATGACCATGCCTTCTACCTCCATTACACGCTCTGTTGCTAACAACCCTGTATGACCATGTCTTCTACCTCCATTACACGCTCTGTTGCTAACAACCCTGTATGACCATGCCTTCTACCTCCATTACACGCTCTGTTGCTAACAACCCTGTATGACCATGTCTTCTACCTCCATTACACGCTCTGTTGCTAACAACCCTGTATGACCATGTCTTCTACCTCCATTACACGCTCTGTTGCTAACAACCCTGTATGACCATGTCTTCTACCTCCATTACACGCTCTGTTGCTAACAACCCTGTATGACCATGTCTTCTACCTCCATTACACGCTCTGTTGATAACAACCGTGTATGACCATGTCTTCTACCTCCATTAGGCTTACACGCTCTGTTGCTAACAACCTGTCCAATGCTTTACAGAAGTGGAGGTCTACTGTAAGTTCTGTACACGCTATATTGTCAACGCTGTATATTTGTCTCCGAGAAGTTTGTAGGATTGGCTATAATGGCGTCTATATTTTTCTTTTTAACAAATAAAGACCATCCTGCAAGGCACAGTGCAAAGAGGTAGAAGAAGAGGGAGACCGAAAAAGAGGTGGGAGGACAACATTCGAGAATGGACTGGCTTGACATTGAGCGAAGCCATCAGGGCTGCTGAGGACGGAGAAAGATGGAGTATGCTGGTTAAAAGAACATCTATGATGCCCCAACGACCTCAGAGTTACGACACAGGATAGGATAGAATAGGATAGGATAGGAACAAATAAAGTGGATGTTGAAAGGTAGAAGTACTTTATTTGTTCCTATTCTATCCTATCAACCAAAATGCAGCAGAGTGCAGCTGCTACTTCAGCAACATGCTCCACCCATACTTGTCCTTCTAGCAGGTGAAAAGCTTTATACATTGATTTTTTGTGGGACTACTGTGAAGAACACTAAATACTGGAAATAGACATGATTTGAAATACTGCAGCATTTAAGAGATACCGTGTGAAGACTTTTAATTATTAAAAATAAAGGTTTCGTTACATTCAACGTGTAAATGACGTAAAACCGACGCCGCTTTGTAATTATGTTTTTTGTCGTTTTCAAAATACTATTGTTTTATTAAAAATACTATCAAAATTTTATTTGAGTACTATCGAGTCCTTACTGGGGTTGGCAGGTCTGTATACTGATGAAACTTAAGTGTCCTGTGTAACACCTAGTATTGCTGATTCCACTCCTCAAACACTGCTCTCAGTATTCTGAATTTTATCATTTGCTGTCATCTGGTCATTGAATTATTCGCTATTTGTGACATAAGACAGCACAGCATAGCAAAATTAAACTTTCGGTTCAATATATTATTTATCTATAATCTATTTAATCCATTAGCCTGTCAGGTTCATTATATTATTTATCTATAATCTATTTAATCCATTAGCCTGTCAGGTTCAATATATTAACTATCTATAATCTATATAATCCATTAATTTAGCCTGTCAGGTTCAATATATTAACTATCTATTACAGGTGTGAATATACTACTAGCGCTTATAATTTTTGTGTGATAGTAGCTGTTATAATTATAGTTTAATAGTAGTTGTTATACTTATAGTGTACTTGTAGCTGTTATAAGTATAGTGCAATAGTAGTTGTTATAATTATACGGTAATAGTAGTTGTTATAATTATAGTGTAATAGTAGTTATAATTATAGTGTAATAGTAGTTATAATTATAGTGTAATAGTAGTTGTTATAATTATAGTGTAATAGTAGTTGTTATAATTATAGTGTAATGGTAGTCGTTATAATTATAGTGTTCTAGTAGTTTATTAGTAGTTGTTTTAATTATAGTGTACTAGTAGCTTTTATACTTATAGTTTATTAGTAGTTGTTATAATTATATTGTAATAGTAGCTGTTATAGTTTAATAGGCCTATCCTATCCTATCCCGTAACTCGAAGGTCGTTGGGGCAACACAGATGATCGTTTACACATATTACCTGCATCCTGATGGCCAACGGAAGGCGCGGACTTTGGTGACCCGGACGAAGACCGATCCGATATAAAATGAGTGGGATTTTTTTCATCATACTTGGGCAAGAAAGACCTGGCATGGCCCAATCCTCTCCAGGTTGTTGTCCACAGCCCAAATCCACCAGTACAGTGTGGCTCGCCTTGGCCTTGAGCATACGTGGTCGTTGAACCTAACGTGAGGTTCCTTCATCCTTGCCGGAGACTTCTCTTAAGAAGATTTTTGTCCAGCGATGCCGTGTTGACATCACCCCTGTTAGTCACCTCTTATGACACGCCAGGAAACGTTGGGTCTATTCTATTCAGTGTCCGAACCAATTATAGTTTAATAGTACTTGTTATAATCATAGTTTGATAGTGGTTATAATTATAGTTTAATAGTATTGTGTTCCTCCTTATAGTGTAATATAATTTGTTGTAATTATAGTTTATTAGTTTAATAGGAGTTGCTATAATCATAGTTTAATAGTAGTTGTCATAAATATAGTTTAACAATGGCTGTTATTATTGTACTTATATAGTAGTTGTTATGAAATAGGGTGAATAATTATAGGTAAATAGTTGTTATAATATAGATGCCCTTGCAGATCACGAAGGCACAGTCAGCATAGTAGAGCAATCTCAAACTCGTTTTGCAGATGACATTGATGGATTTTATACTGTTTTCCTTTCCTGGGTCTAACCGGGCATATAAATAGCTGTGAATAGGTTTTTGCTATTCTATTTTTGTCTTTTTTGTCATTTTTGTACATAGGTGTAAATAGTTTTTACTTTTACTGTTCCGTCTTTCGGTGTATCGTAGCAAAAGTGGTGTTTGATCGAGTGCTTGTGTTTTTATGTAATGACTATGTAAAGCGCGGTGAGTCTGGTCGTAGGCTGGAGTACCCGCTATATAAAAATCCGTTATTATTATTATTATTATTATTATTATTATTATTATTATTAGTAGTAGTAGTAGTAGTAGTAGTAGTAGTAGTAGTAGTAATAGTAGTAGTAGTAGTAGTAGTAGTAGTAGTAGTAGTAGTAGTAGTAGTAGTAGTATTGGCTGGAGAGGAACAAGAACTTGAACAGCTGGTACAGAGGCTTGACGCAACCTCCAGAGCCTATGGAATGGAAATAAGTACAGAGAAGACCAAAATGATGACCAACAACAGCAAAGGCATCAACATGGACATCAAAGTCCAAGACCAATCTCTCAACACAGTGCTTAGCTTCAAATATTTAGGAGCCATTATGTCAGACAATGGGTCCCGACAGGAAGTTATCTCCAGGATAGCACACACAACTGCTGCCCTCACAAAGTTGAATCACATTTGGAAAGACAGGATCATCAGTCTACATTCCAAAGTCATCTCCATCTTCCTATATGCTTGCGAAACATGGGCCCTCACTGCAGATCTACAGCGAAGAATACAAAGCATGGAGATGAGCTGCTACAGAAGACTTCTGGGCATTTCCTATACCCAGCACATCACCAACAACGAAGTCCGACAAACCATCACACAAGCCATTGGACCACACGATGACCTGTTTACAGTGTTGAAGAAACGTAAACTTCGATGGTACTTGTATGGCCACGTCACCAGAGCATCAGGCCTTGCAAAATCAATCTGCAAGGCACAGGACGCAGAAGAAGAGAGGGACAGAAAAAGAGGTGGGAGGACAACATTCGAGAATGGACTGGCTTGACACTGAGCGAAGCAATGAGGTTAGCTGAGAACAGAGAAAGATGGAGTACGCTGGTTAAACCATTATCTGTGGTGCCCCAACGACCTTTGAGTTACGGGATAGGATAGGATAGTTGTTATAAGTCTAGTAGTTACTGATTTCTCTCTACTTGGGACATACTGATATAAACCTTCCATTTACTGCACTATCATTGGAGATAAGTAACCTACAGTGTAATAGTGGCTGTCATAATATACATTATTTAGAAAGACTGTTTTGTCATACATGGACAGGGTACAAGTCATATTCTATTGCAATGCGCGGCCTCATATAGTTGGTTATTGATAACAGACGGTCGTTCTAGTGCGTGGGTGAAGTGAAATGCAAATCAGCGTGTGTGTCGCTCATTGACGCTATTGTGCTTCCCGTTATTATCATAACACCTGCCTGGCTTGAACGATAGGGGTGTTTATAGGCACTGAACTAAATAGATCAGTGGTGTGGGGCCGGGTAGCTCAGTTGGTAGAGCGTCTTACTAGTAGCCGAAAGGTACCTGGTTCGAATCCCGGATTGGCCAACGCGTGATCATATTATTTTCCCTTACCATCAACTGGTTCGCTGGTGTCAGAATAATGTGACCAGTAGTCGCCTTAACGCTCCGGTGTCGTGCGACTATAATCTACAATTACCCTTAGGTCAGTGGTTTATAGGGCTGACTGCGCGTATCTGTATCATCCAAACGTCACAGACGTGGTGAAAGTTATTGCTAAATCTCCTGTTGGTAGACTTTTACAGACTGTTCTTATTTATTTATTTATTGTTCTTATTTATGTTTTTAAATAGTTAAAATGTTTTAACAGTTCTATTTTCAGTGGCGAGTATCACCTAAATGTGTACACAGACATTAAATTAAAGATTGATTGACTAAGTGTTGTTGAAATGTAGGCTACGTTGCGTGTGTCTGATTTCAAGATTGTTGTCCACCGCCGTAGCTCAAGTGGTAGAGCGTTCGCCTGGCACACCGATGACCCAGGTTCGAATCCCGCGATGGACAAAAATAATTTTGGCAATTGTTCATTGTCCATTTTAGCAGTATGATTGCTCTGATGGTTTAGCGTTGATTTATTTCCCTACCCTTTGTTTCCTGGGATGGTTATCCCCGTCTGCCCTATGGCCAATGGTGGGTGTAGACGTTTGCCCTATGGCCAATGGTGGGTGTAGACGTCTGCCCTATGGCCAATGGTGGGTGTAGACGTTAAACCTCAATGTTCATTCCTTCAACATTGTTTGCCTGTACAGTGTACATCACGCTGCTTGCATGTTGTCATTATTTTATATGTATCAAATTCTCTGTATGCACATGTTGTTTGATTGTTGATCAGAGATTAACATCTCGAAGTGTGTGTGTGTGGTGTGTGGGTAGGTGTGGTGGGTGTGTTGGTGTGTGCGTGTGTGTTTGTGTGTGTGTGAGCACAAAGCTCAAGCGTGTATATATATGTTGGTGAACGGTGACACAGCCGTGTTAAGCACTACGTCATGCCGCGCCGCTGCTCAACAAAGGAGATTGTCAGCACATAGAAAAGCTGTGGGTGGGATCACTTTCTTTATCAACAACCAGACCATGGGTGTCGGTGTTTACTAACTGCACAAATACGTAGCCGTAACGGTGTACCGCGGTTTAGCGCTACAACTATTGTCCACAACTATAATAACCTGTCTTTGGTTTGCATTTCAAACCGCAGTGGGTCTATTTGACCCTTACTTGACGTTTGGCAATGACTGAATAGAGCTGTCTGCTTTTGTGATTTGTTTTGATTGCACCACAGACACCTTTGTACACACTGTCAATCTCTCTCTCTCTCTCTCTCTCTCTCTCTCTCTCTCTCTCTCTCTCTCTCTCTCTCTCTCTCTCTCTCTCTCTCTCCCTCTCTTCTCTCTCTCCATGACTGAATATTGGAGAATGTGAGTGTGCAACGACTTTAAGATTGGGCTCCCGCTATAGAGCTTTGCAAACAGCAAATGTTCTTGATTTGATTTTAACCAATGGTGAATTTGTGTCGTCTGTCAACCTTCTCCCGCCCCTAGGTAACAGCCATCACTTGGTGATAGAATTTTCCCTTCTTACGGGTGACAACGCCAATACAGGGCCTGATTATGTAAAATAGCAGTTTGCGAAGAGCGATTATGAGGGTATGAGGAGGTTTGCACGAAATGAAGAATGGAAGAGAAACTTGCATGAGGGTTTGAATGTGAATGAGTGCTGGGATAGATTAAAGTTGATGGTGAGAGAGGCTAAAGAAAAGTTTGTAGCAGTGAGAAGGTTTACACTACATGGAGGAGGGGGCAAAAGGACGAATATTGCACCAGACATGCATGACAACATTAGACAAACAAGACCAGCAGTTAAGATGTCTAAGTGTTGAAGGGTTGGGTTATGACGAGGAAAATCCCTGGTGAGTGGCAGGTGAGGTGAGGACAAGGAATAGGGACAATGAAAAAGAAGATGGACGAACACAAGAACAAGTCCAGGATGGTTTACAAGCAATTCTCTATTGATTCAACTCCAATTAAAACTAACTATGGAACAATCCAACAAAAACAAAGGTCTAAGCTGAGGACTGTCAAAGAATGGAATGTTGACAATGACATCATATGCACAACCAAGTGCTTGCATCTACACTTTTAACTGACTGACTGCTAAGATGATCAGCGATCTCTAAATGACATAATAAACCGAAGAGAATAGTAACATTAGAAGTGATCACTAAATGACATAATAAACCGAAGAGAATACTGACATTACAAGTGATCACTAAATGACATAATAAACCGAAGAGAATACTAACATTATAAGTGATGTAGGAATAAAGAAGATGAACCACCATAACGTTAACTTACAACTTATCATTCATAGCAACATATGAATACTATAAATAAGTATGACGTAATACTTACTATAACATCTGAAAATACACAATTAGGAAAACTAGATCAACATGTCGATCATCAAAGTCTAAACATGTCCATCATCAAAGTCTAAACATGTCCATCATCAAAGTCTAAACATATCCATCATCACAGTCTAAACATGTCCATCTTCAAAGTCTAAACATGTCGATCATCAAAGTCTAAACATATCCATCATCAATGTCTAAACATTTCCATCATCAAAGTCTAAACATGTCCATCATCAAAGTCTAAACATGTCCATCATCAAAAGTCTAAACATGTCCATCATCAAAGCCTAAATATGTCCCTCATCACAGTCTAAACATGTCCATTATCAAAGTCTAAACATGTCCATCATCAAAGTCTAAACATGTCCATCATCAAAGTCTAAACATATCCATCATCAAAGTCTAAACATATCCATCATCAAAGTCTAAACATGTCCATCATCAAAGTCTAAACATATCCATCATCAAAGTTTAAACATGTCCATCATTATAGGTCTAAACATGTCCATCATCAAAGTCTAAACATGTCCATCATCAAAGTCTAAACATGTCCATCATCAAAGTCTAAACATGTCCATCATCAAAGTCTACACATATTGGTCACAGCCATAACTACGTAGCAGCCAATGAAAGTATCACTGACATACTGACTCCACATTCCTAACTGAAAATTATGCAAATAAAAATAATACGTCACGAATAAATAATGACTTAATACAACAGCTACTAACTAACTTTCAGTAATATACAACAATGGATTCCTGACCTCATCAGTATGATGAGAGGTCGACACAAAACTTCAAAACCAGAAAGCGGTGCACAGACCTTTACAATATCAAAGCCAGAGAAAGATTGATCAATTACTGAACTCAATATTCAACACTGCATACACTGCGCAAAATCGGCGCACGTGAAAAACAAGTATTATAAATAAACAAGGGACAAAACTCTATAAAACTAACTATCTTTGTACCATACATGCTTACTTCCCATGCTGACGTGATATAAAATTAATCATTGGTACTGTTATTTTAATATCGTTCTATACTTCGTCTCCCTTCTTTCATTCGTGCATAAACTCACGTTAATACATACGCACACATACATAGGCCTTAACGGCCGACTCTGCCACATTCACCCCTACAAAAAAAAATGACGTCATCGTCATTTATACAATAAACTGACACTCAAGGGCTTAATGACTATCACAAATCTAAATAGCAAAAGTGAACGCGTACGTACTTATAAAAAAATTACTTAGAATACGAGATAAAATAAACACAAAAATGAAAGCGTCAAGTTTTACAATGTAGCTGCTAACAGAAAAACTATGTGTAATCAAACTACAATGTGCAAGAGTGGAATGTCCAAGGCGCTGGCCCATACAGGATCTAACGCAGGCCGCCCCAGGCGCTCACCTGCAGCCTTTGGGCGCATCGTCTGACGATAGGAATCCTGGGCCACCACCTGCAGCCTTTGGGCGCATCGTCTGACGATAGGAATCCTGGGCCACCACCTGCAGCCTTTGGGCACATCGTCTGACGATAGGAATCCTGGGCCACCACCTGCAGCCTTTGGGCGCATCGTCTGACGATAGGAATCCTGGGCCACCACCTGCAGCCTTTGGGCGCATCGTCTGACGATAGCAATCCTGGACCACCACCTGCAGTCTTTGGGCGCATCGTCTGACGATAGGAATCCTGGGCCACCACCTGCAGCCTTTGGGCGCACCGTCTGACGATAGAAATCCCGGGGGCCACCACCTGCAGCCTTTGGGCACATCGTCTGACGATAGCAATCCTGGGCCACCACCTGCAGCCTTTGGGCGCATCGTCTGACGATAGGAATCCTGGGCCACCACCTGCAGCCTTTGGGCGCATCGTCTGACGATAGCAATCCTGGGCCACCACCTGCAGCCTTTGGGCGCATCGTCTGACGATAGGAATCCTGGGCCACCACCTGCAGCCTTTGGGCGCATTGTCTGACGATAGCAATCCTGGGCCACCACCTGCAGCCTTTGGGCACATCGTCTGACGATAGGAATCCTGGGCCACCACCTGCAGCCTTTGGGCGCATCGTCTGACGATAGGAATCCTGGGTCACCACCTGCAGCCTTTGGGCGCATCGTCTGACGATAGGAATACTGGGCCACCACCTGCAGCCTTTAGGCGCATCGTCTGACGATAGGAATCCTGGGCCACCACCTGCAGACTTTGGGCACATCGTCTGACGATAGGAATCCTGGGCCACCGGGGATGTGGGAGAAAGGACCTAGTGCTTGCTGGGTGTATTTGTGTAGTCGGCACTCACTCGTCTAGGACATGAGTGTCAGGATCTTTAAACGTCATTGCGATGGAATGCGTGCGTGCACAGACTAGACCTCAGTCTGTCTTCTCATCTGAAGGAGTAGTTTGGCAGTGTCTGAGGGTCATGTTATTGTGGACGTCAGAGTAGTTTAGCAGTGTCTGAGTGTCATGTTATTGTGGACGTCAGAGTAGTTTGGCAGTGTCTGAGGGTCATGTTATTGTAGACGTCAGAGTAGTTTGGCAGTGTCTGAGGGTCATGTTGTTGTGGACGTCAGAGTAGTTTGGCAGTGTCTGAGGGTCATGTTATTGTGGACGTCAGAGTAGCTTGGCAGTGTCTGAGGGTCATGTTATTGTGGACGTCAGAGTAGTTTGGCAGTGTCTGAGGGTCATGTTATTGTGGACGTCAGAGTAGTTTGGCATTGTCTGAGGGTCATGTTGTTGAGGACGTCAGAGTAGTTTGGCAGTGTCTGAGGGTCATGTTATTGTGGACGTCAGAGTAGTTTGGCAGTGTCTGAGGGTCATGTTATTGTGGACGTCAGAGTAGCTTGGCAGTGTCTGAGGGTCATGTTATTGTGGACGTCAGAGTAGTTTGGCATTGTCTGAGGGTCATGTTATTGTGGACGACAGAGTAGTTTGGCAGTGTCTGAGGGTCATGTTATTGTGGATGTCAGAGTACTTTGGCAGTGTCTGAGGGTCATGTTATTGTGGATGTCAGAGTAGCTCAGCAGTGTCTGAGGGTCATGTTATTGTGGATGTCAGAGTAGCTCAGCAGTGTCTGAGGGTCATGTTATTGTTGTGTCGGTACTCCAGGCCGTCAACTAACTTCCAACCACTGACCGTACATGCTGCAATGTTAACGTTTGACATTCAATGCTTCAAGTGTTCTGCCGTTGAGTACACCATTTCCCCAACTGTATCTCACAGTCATGTTAGGTGTTTGTTTGGGCACCCCAGGCCGTCAATGGGCTTGGAACCACTGACTGTACGGGCTGCAATGTTATCACTTGACATTCAGTGCTTCCATTGTTCTGCCGTTGAGTACACCACACAGCCAACTGCGTGCCCTTATGATGCTGATCATCTGACCGTACTTTGCAGTTCTGGCTGCTTATGATGCTGATCATCTGACCGTACTTTGCAGTTCTAGCTTTCTTTACTGATTAACTGACCGTTATTATTTGCTGTTGCTACACACACGTTTGTGTATGTTGCTGATATTGTTATTTTAACTGTTGCTGTTGCTACAGATAATTACTGTTGTCGATGTTGCTGATACTGTTATTTTAACTGTTGCTGTTGCTACGGACAGTTCCTGCTGTTGATGCTGCTGATATTGTTATTTGAACTCTTGCTATTGCTGCTGCAACTCCGGGCAGATTTACAGCTCATCGTTGTTGATTCGTGGCTTGTAGGACTGTTATTGTTGATGTTACTGAGGTTGCTGATCTTGTTTTGAGTCATTTTGTAGTTGTTATTGATGTTACTGAGGTTGCTGATCTTGTGTTGAGTCATTTTGTAGTTGTTATTGATGTTACTGAGGCTGCTGATCTTGTGTTGAGTCATTTTGTAGTTGTTATTGTTGATGTTACTGAGGTTGCTAATCTTGTTTTGAGTCATTTTGTAGTTGTTGCTGAGGCCAGCATCATGAGGTCCACGAAAACGTTCTTGTAGTAGTTCTAGATCTTCTGATTGTAGTAGTTATTGTAGTAGTAGTTCTAGTACTTCTGGTTCTTGTTGTTGTTATTGTGGTGGTGATGGTGGTGGTGATGGTGGTGGTGATGGTGGTTGTGGTGGTGAGGTGGTGGTGGTTGAGGCTGTCGCTGGTGTCCACGTCGTCCCGGCCATCTGAAAAGAGACAAGGCGTCAGCATGAGTTTTCCATTAAGAAACAGCATCGCTAGTGGACACACTCCATTATATCACCACGGTTGTGGCTGTAACAGCCAGTTTTCACATCCACGTCACGTCAATTAACCGCCAACCGCAACCTCATCGTTGTCGCTGTCGTCGTCGTTGTCATCCATCGGCTATAGAATTATGTTTTACTGCATCATCATCATCATCGTCATCATCATCATCATCATCATCATCATCATCATCATCATCATCATCATCATCATCATCATCACTATCATCATCATCATCATCATCATCATCACCATCATCATCATCATCATCATTACCATCATCATCATCATCATCATCACCATCATCATCATCATCATCATCATCATCATCATCATCACCACCACCACTGTCACTTCAGCAATGGGTAGTCAGAACCTAGTGGATACGCACTATGATATTATACAACGTGTTTTAATAACGCTTCTTTCCCTTCTTATATTACCATTGTATTGTATACACTGTTACATTACCTGTATATATTTATGTTGGCAGTATGTGTACATTGTATTGTATACACTGTTACATTACCTGTATATATTTATGTTGGCAGTATGTGTACATTGTATTGTTTACACTGTTACATTACCTGTATGTATTTTTGTTGGCACTATGTGGACATTGTATTTTATACACTGTTACATTACCTGTATATATTTATGTTGGCACTATGTTGACATTGTATTTTATACACTGTTACATTACCTGTATATTTTTATGTTGGCAGTATGTGTACTTTGTATTGTATTCACTGTTACAGTACCTGCATATATTTATGTCGGCAGTATGTGTGCATTGTATTGTATACACTGTTACATTATATGTACATATTTATGTTGGCAGTATGTGTACATTGTATTTTGTACACTGTTACATTACCTTGTCATCACCCGGATTTCGGACATCGTCATCATTGTGCCTGTCACCAAGCACGGCGTCGTCGTTGTCGTCAGGACTGAGCCTGTGCTTGCGACGACTGCGTCCAGCGGCCTGTTTCTTGACGTAGGTGGTATGTGTGCTGGGGCTGTCGTTCAACATCTTGCCTAGGTTTTCAATGTCTGCCTTGGTATGGCGCGAGTGGTCCACTCGGCGGTCCGAGTAATCCACCGTTTCCGACGTGGAGTTGTCCGTGAGGTTATGAGAATTGTCCACCTTTGTAGAGCTGTAGACAGTACCATTGTACTCGATCTTCATCACCGTATTATTGATGGTCACCTGCCCTGACGGCCCTGCGCTGGCAGTCCGACATAATAATTGCGTCATGTCGTGATTGAATAAGTCCATTTGCGTCATATCAAATCTATCAGACGGGGCCAATCCAGTATGTTCATCTTCGTTTTCAGTAGGCCATTGTTTGCTTTCAGCAGAGGTAAGTACGTTTTCAGTAGGTGTATGTCCAGGCAAATAATGTGTGGTTCCGGGCCTAGGTCGGTTCTTAGTAGGCCTACTTATGCTTTTTGACAGCATTTCATGATAAGGATAATCCGGCGGACGAAACGCGCTGTTAGCCTTGCCAAGTGGAGATGGAGGTCGGCGATTTTCGCTGCAGCCATGATGCACACCTCCGTTCCTTTCTTCAGCGTGTTGTGGGTTGACGGAATCCTGCGGCAACGAGAAGCTGAGATCAGTAGGTCTGATGGCGCAGCGGTCTATTAGCTCTGCCTCCCTTGACGTTGCAGCACGTGCAGTATGGAGCGCATGTTCTGCGTTGCTAGACTGGATGATGTCGGGTCGCGGGCGGCGTGGTTCTTCGTACAGATCCGAGTCGCTCTTCTCTCCGCTGCGCTGGGCGAACTGTTGGGCTGGAGTCACCTGGCGTCCTCGATGCATGGGCAAGTAAACCAAGCCTGGGGGAGCGCCTGGTAGGATTAGATTTGGTTCCTGCCACCGCTCTGCAATGGTCGGACTTGCCTCGGCCCCCCTCTCGGCACCGGGACCGCGATGGGGAGAAGGCATGGGAGGAAATTGGTAGCCACGGGACGAATCGTACGGCGGAGGGTACACCATACTCTGCCGTGGGATGTGATGCTGCTGATCAGCAAGTCCCAACTCCATCTTGCGCTGACTGGCAATGTCCGGCATGGAGAAAGAGCTGTGCGGCATGGAATGAACGTGTCCTCCTTGCCGTCCGGCTTCTGCCCCGGGTTGATCGTGGTGGTATGGACACGGTTGTTGAGCCGACAGCAGCTGAAACACATTCATGGAAGACGTTTATATTGATCGATTGGCTGAATATATATATATATATATATTGCCCTTGTAAACTGTGGTCGAGTTCATTTTTCTCTGGCAGTTAAGGGTGCAATTGCGCACAGACTGACAAACGCACAAACTGACAAGCGTACAGACTGACAAGCTCACAGACCAACAAACGCACAGACCAACAACCGCACAGATCCACAAACGCACAGACTGACAAATGCACAAGCTGACAAGCGTACAGACTAACTAACGCACAGACCAACAAACGCTAGTGCTGAATGGCGCTGCTCAGTGCTTGTGTGTGTTGGTGGCTCCAGTTTTACTCTTTACCGGTTTACTTTATGTTTTAAGCACAACATAAATAAATTAAAATAAAATATAATCAATGAAACATTTTTAAAGAACAAATGTGGTTAAATTAGGCTTTTACAAAAGGAAAGTAACGTAAGCATTTTAAACATTAAATTAAATTAAAATAAATCAAAACGAATTAAATTTAATACCTCCTGACTCTTAATCTGTAACTCTTGCACTCTCGGCACGGTCAGGAACTGCAGTTCTACGTCATCGTTGGCCAAAGTGACGTAACCGACGGTGAAATAGCAGAAAAAGCGGTTGATGACGTCAGGATCCTCGCGAATCAATGTCCAGCATACCCGTTCTGGCTGCAGCGCCTCTGTGCAGCAATACACCAGCTTCTCCAGGGAAATCCTCTGAATAAATGAATTAAGTGCATACATATTACCACACAAAAAAACATGATCACAAAGCTGGACACACACGCACACACCCACATGCATGCACACACACGCATGCCGGTACAAACGCACACACATACACACACAGTGCAATTTCTCTGATGACAATAAATACGGCAGTTAACACTACAGATAAAATATGGCAATTAGGAGTACTATCCATAATGGCAATACCATATGCTACCAATTAACGTACAAATCGCTAAAACTAAATCAATAGCATAATAGCTACTATTTTTAAAGCTCACAAAATTTCGTTGGAAATTAAAATAAATCCGCCAACATTTGATACTGTAGAGAGGCTACAAAGCTAATAAATAAATAAATGTGACAGATTTTCCGACTTGGACCATACGACTCCCTACCGAGGCTCTCACACCCGTTCATAACCCTCGTCCCAAAGCTACAATGTTAACTGACCGCAAACTGCTCCATAATTGGAGGTTATATTGACCGATTGTATAAAGGACCCAAAGATAACACACTTCAGCGTCGCATATCCTTTTGACAGTCACAGTGAATGTTGCCCTACAGTGCTCTGTTTTAAACTAAAGCCGTCATCGTCATAAAACACAGTGTAAGTTGTTTTGTTTTGAAGAAATATTCTATAATGGTAATAAGAGATACTACAACTGATGGCAATTATAAATGCTACAAAATAAGGGAGAAATCACGAAAACATAACTGAAAAACATCATGTTGCATAAGGAAAACTATTTTTAAACCTCACAGAACTTTGTTGCAAATCAAAATAAACGCCCCAAAATCTTGCACTGGATAAAAAGTTGATAAAGAAAAGAATTTGCCAGATTTTCCGACTTGGACCATACCGTAGGCACTCGCACCCCTTCTTGACCCTCGTCCTAATGCTACGGGCGGCGCAACACCCACCGACTACCGGGAGTACAGAACCGGGGGTCAGGGAGAGAGATATACTATTATGGAGTTCTCCGCCAAGCAGTGCAAGGCGTCAAACGTTCCAATATTACCTCTTGCTACGCACGCAATCAACCTTTCTTTAAAAAAATATACCTTTTCATTAAAATATATGCTGTTTTAAGAGCGATTCAAAAGCACTCTGTAAATCCTTCACTTGCTGTTAAATATACATTATCCTTGTACCTGTGGTTGGAGGTTGGAGGTGGTTGGAATTTAAATAAAATATACCCTTTAAAACAACAAAACAATTCCAACACAAACGCTCTCGCTCTCTCACAACCCTTCTTTTTTTTGAAAAGACAACACACTGCATTATGGTTGTAACATTACACATTAATGTCCACGGGAATGATCTTTTGTTTAACAAGAAAGTCCCAAGTAAATAAAGATAATGAAAAGAAACCAATCAGTTTACCAACAAGGTTTCATTTGTAAAAGAAAATGTTATGAAGAAGAAAACTTTGGGATCAAACCCATACTTTCCCATTATTAGAACAATGCTCTAACTGCCTGAGCTAAAGGTCCTTCTAACATTGAACTGTGAAACAAAGTATATACACACATCTTATATCCCAATTATTTCAGGTGACATCAGATTGAAAACACTTCAAAAGCATGTATTCCCTACACAAGACACAAACAACACACACGTGTGCGCACATGCCCGCACTCATGCGCACACAAGTAATACACACTTATAGGGTATATATATATATATATATATATATATATATATATATATATATATATATATATATATATATATATATATATATATATATATATATATATATATATATATATATATATATTTACACCTCTCACAATAATAAAAAGTTGTAGCTGCATGTGGCTATGACTTGAACGTGCAGTTTTACAGCATCTACTATTGATTAGGAAGTATTGCATCACTGCTTGCAATACCAAATGCGTAGTTGTTGTTTTTTTAATTTGCAGCTTAGCTACTGTTGTGTGAGGACATGTTACTATATGGGTGTTATAAAAAGTGAACAAGGTATGTTAAACTCTTTTGAAATATTAAATATTGATGATGATTATGAACAATATATTTCAATGCAACAAAAAGATTCTATTACAGAAGGTAATCGAAATATTAATACTGTTCCTAATGAAAAAATGACTTTATCAGACAATGCTGTTTTATTAGCTTTAGTCGAACTGGCACCCCCCAGGTTTTAACCTTCAACAAGTTTAACTTCAAGATATACTGATACACAACATCAAGATATACTGATACACAAATATTATTAAAAAACATAAAAAGTACCACCAAAACATGGCATACTATTTGAAAAGTGTAGAAAATTGAGCTAATGTTTGCAAACTCCCAAAACTCAAAACTAACCTTGCTTTCTTAAAAAAAAAAAAAAAAAAAAAAAAAAAAAGTTTTTTTCAAGCATAATTAACAGAACCCAGCGAAAATAACCTAAACAAAAAACAACTTCTGAAAGAAACAAAATCGTTCGATGAAATAGTCATGTTGGTTAAAATAGCCATTTCTGAAAAAGAAGAACGCAAAATCGAGAAATGTAAGTCGTTCTCTTTATTTAGAAAAATACCTTGATATGTTATATCAACAAGTATGACAGAAAAAAGATTCCAGCAGTACTTAAGGCAACATAATCTTTTTAATTGTTCACAAGCCATTAACTGAGAAAATTATCTAAACATTTTTGTCAATTTGCCATTTTAAATATATATTTTTTATCACATTAAAAATGCAAAGCTATGGAAACTTGTTAGACACCACACATTGATCGAGGACGCCTTTAGGCATCAAAAGTGAAAAAAAGCATAATAATTGTTACAAACAATCCAAGCAGCATAGAGCCTAATCAGCTATTAACCATAAGATTTCCAAATTTAGGCCCTGATGATGTAATAGTTCGAGGCAGTCCTAAATTTTCTTTTAAAATTAGTCTGAAGTCTGCCGAAGATCCTAAAAAACCCGTAGTGAACAATCTAGGCAGGGCTATAATTAAAAGAATGTTTAACTGCCCACAGCCGTACATCGTGCGGCTTGATTTTCTGCTTCCTCTGTGCTCAAAAACGTTCGCCGTGCGTTTATTATTCGTCAGCATTCTGTAGTCACCAAAGAAGGGAGATAACAGCAGTAAACTGTTGGCAGAGCAGCTAGAAATCTCCAACCAACGGTTCTTTCCCTTTGACTGTTATAAATTGTAAAAACCGAAATTGGTACAAGTTTTGAAATATCAGTATTTCTCAGTCTTCAGTCATGAAGCCAAAATGGCAGATGGTGGTCGATGAGAGGGTACTACGAGGTCTGTTTTCAGAGGATATTCAGCACTTGAAGTGCTTCAAGAGGTCCTAAATGATCAAGAAAGTGATGATGAAGACCTTATCACACAAAATTCATATGCTGGAAGTAGTGTGTGGACTTTGGCTGCTCTGTGGGTTGTGACTTTGTTAGTGGCTGAGTCTCTACAGCTGTGGAGTATGACGTGTGATTCGGACTGGCATTACCATAGACAGGTACCCCTTATTTCTGTGGATGATATAGCAGTGAAGTTAATTTCCAAGTAGTTTAATGAGTGCTTGATATTTGTACTTTTGTTACACCAGTTTTATGTGGTGTTCTGTGCTGCATTTTTTGTGTTCATGTGTGTTTTTATGTTCCAAAAATGCTTGACCACGGACAAAAACAAGAATAAATAATTACTTAAAAAATTTATGTCTTGTCAAATGAAACTATTTTTACTTGAAATTGAAGCCAGGGATGTTACAAAAAAAAACTTGTCAAATATCTAAGAGATATTATATCTTCAAATGCCTGAATTATTCACGTTTTAGTGAACACACCCTCAAAAGTCAAATTTTTGCTCCGGCATACAGGAGTACAGGTGCGCTTTTTTATTCCGGTAGGTAAGGGGTTAAACTTGATGGACCAGAAATCCAAAGTATCGATGATGCTGGTGTTTTATTTTGTTACACAAAACACCATTCCCGAGAAAATTAATAAATAATGTTATAGTCATTGCATCAACTCCAAAACGCAACACCAGAATGGTCAGTTATTTAGTTATTCAATACTAGCCCTGTGGGTTCGGGTACTAAATAGAATAGACCAAACGTTTCCCGGCGTGTCGTAACCCATGTCGGGGGAGAATGGGATCCTGGAGGTTGAGGTCACTGAGAGACTGCGGTCCCTCACACTAACACACCTCTTTGGCCCAGACTTCTCCTAGACGGGAGGCTGGCGTGGCCCGCGTCAGTCAAGCGGCTGGTCGTGTATTGCCCTAGCTCTGCTAGAAGGCTGTGGCTCATGGGTCAAACTTGAACAAAACCGTAGTGGCAATGCGGGATTGTCTGGGTGTATATCCCCCCTGTAGCCCTGGTGCGTTCCTTTGCTGGATTTTCTGTTTGGACGCATCCCCTTGCTGGACTCCGTGGAAGGTGGGGAGCAGGGGGATTAATTAACTAAATTAACAACATGGCATCAACAAACAAAAAAAAACTACATGATGACGAATCAGACAAGGACACGGACAGTGACATGGATGTAAGAAAAAAAGCTTGTGCATCTGGGGTGGATGGCGCCTGGCCTCGTTGTTTGGTTGTGGAGGGGGCGGATCCGGCTATGCCACTGGGCAAGCTGTCTCCGTTCGCCATCCAAAAGGGTTTAGAGTCCGTCTGCAATATTGGTTTCAAAGATGTGAAAAAAATTTGATCTGGGGCCTATCTGGTAGAGTGCTCAACCAAAAGGGCATCGGATTGTCTGCTAAAGAGTAATTTGACAGTTTTTGTTGACAGACAAATCAAAGTTTCTGTGCATTAACGGTTGAATTCCTCCAAGGGAGTCATCCAATATCAGGACTTGATCGATATGTTGGAATTGGAAATCCGAGATGAGCTCTCCAGGGGGTCACAGCAGTACAGCGGGTCTTTGTCACCAAAGGACCCAAAATATCCCCACAACACACTTTTTGTGACCTTTGCCATGGCCAAGTTGCCGGAGTCACTCAAGGTGGGATACCCTAGGGTGAAGGTGACTCCTTTTATACCATCACCGTTGTGATGCTACCGTTGCCAAAGGTTTGGTCACGATAGCAAAACATGTAAAAACAAAAAATATGCAGAGAATGTGCTAAAGATAAACATAAAAATGAATGCAAAGATCCCATTTGCTGCGTGAATTGCGCTGGGCATCATTCCTCCAGCTCTAAAGATTGTCCTCAGTGGCAGTTGGAGCTGTAGATCCAAAAGGTGCGGGCCACTGAGAGCTGCTCCTTCGGGGACGCGAGGAAAAAAGTTCTGGAAAGTAGGCCGGTTCTTTGAGAGAGGTCCTTTGCGTTTGTGGCGGGTTCCACATCTCATGTAGAACCTAGCACACTCCCGGCAATGGAAACTGCTATGAATAAAATGACGCAGATTTTGGAGGCACTGTGCAGGCGGATGGATGCTCTAGAAAAAATGCTTACGTTGTTTGGTCAAAGAGGGGGGAAGGGGGGTCTCCAGCCCCATTGGACACGCTGGAGAACGTGCCGACGGTCAAGTCAAAAACCGTCACTCTCAACACGCAGACAGCCGTGTCTAAAGCCGTCGCACCCGCCGCAAGGGAGGCCATGCCTCAGGCCTCCACACCATCAACGGCAGGTTTCAGCAGAGGCGGCAAAGATTTTAGTGGCTCAGCAGAGGAGCATCAGAGGAGGAGAGGGAAACGTTGGAAGGGGTAAAAAGGAGAAAGAAGGTGAGGGGGGAGAAGGGAAGGAAGCCGGCTGGCATTTTGGGTTCCGGGGCTTTGAAGAAAACTCAAAAGCCTGGACCCCTTTCTTCCAAGCACAATAAACCTCTCGAGACAGAGAACCGTTTCGGGCAGTTGATGGACCATAAGGCGATGGATGAGGGTCAGAAAACTAAAGAGACGTAATTGTGCTCGCAGAGATGAACATATTTAGCTTTGTTTTACTTCATTACTCCTCAGTGACCACGGCTTGACCCAGCTGGTGAGCCAGCCCACGCACCGCCTTGGTCACGTGCTGGACTGGGTGATCGTGCGCAGCGACGACAGCCTGCTGTCCTTACAGTCGGTGTCGGACAGCGCGGGCCTCTCCGATCACCACGTCATCGCCTGCAGCCTCGCCATCGCCCGACCACCGCCCCCCACCCGCCTGTTGACGTCGCGGAACCTGCGCGCTGTGCAGCCGGACATTTTACAAGCCGACGTCGCTGCCCTAGCCGCGTCGCTGGAGGGTCTTCGCGCTGACCCTGATGTTAGCGCTGAGACCCTGGTCGATAGCTACAACACTGGCCTGAGGGCAGTCCTGGATCAACGCGCTCCGTCCGTTACGAGGCGGGTGAGGGATCGTTCTTCGCCCCTTGGCTTTCTGCTGAGGCGTACCTGACTTGGCAACATTCAAATCGCAACTGAAAACGTATTTGTTCAAGCTTGCATTCAAATAATAATTATTTTTATTGTTGTTTTTATTTCGTTGTAATATTATGCCATATGTGTTGTAATGACAGGATGTACAATGGATGAATGCAAGTGGGTGCGCAATGAGTCACAATGTGAGATTTGCGCGATATAAGTACCATTCATTATTATTATTATTATTATTATTATTATTATTATTATTATTATTATTATTATTATTATTATTATTATTATTATTTTTATGGCTATTTTACAATGGAATATACGAGGTATAAGAGCAAATTATGAGGAGCTTTGCTGTCTGCTGACAGAGCATCGACTTGAAGTGTTGGCCATTCAGAAAACCCTCTTATCAGAGAAACAGCTTATAGATATTACTGGTTATTCATCACTAAATTGTATATCTTCTAGAGGCGTTTCACTTTTTATTCATACAAACGTCCCATTTAACCCAATCTCACTTAACACAAGTTTACCAGCAGTAGCAGCCAGAGTCTCTCTTTTCAAATCCCTCACAGTTTGTTCTATATATTTGACCCCATCAATAAATGTAAATAAAAATGACCTTGAGAATTTGGTCCAACAATTACCTACCCCTATTTGTTGTTGGGAGATTTTAATGGACGCTCTCCCCTGTGGGGTAGCGATCGTACCGATTCTCAGGGGAAAATAATTGAAGACAATTTAGACTCATTGAATCTGGTAACTTTGAACGAGGGTGCTCCAACTTTTTCCTGTTCAAGAACCGCTTCTTTATCCCACATTGATATATCGATCTGTGATCTCTCCTTACTATTGGATTTTAAATGGACAGTTTTAAAAGATCTTCATGGCAGCGACCATTTTTTGGTTTTATTAAAACATGATTCAGACAACCTTGAGCAAACTCATGGCAGGTGGAAACTGAAACAAGCTAACTGGAGTCTGTTTTCCAACCTGTCTGAGGTTTAGTTACGTGCTAAGAAACAGGAATTTTCACATGCCATAGACCCAATACAGCTTTACACTGACATAGTTATAAACAGTGCCAAGGAGTCCATTCCGCAACTTCATCAAAACCTCATACACTTAAAAATCCCTGGTTTGATGATGAATGTAAAAAAACTTCAGCAAGCCCGTTAAAAAAAGCTTTAAGAATGATGTATCTACACCCAAGTTCTGAAAAATAAACAAAACCACCCATGTTTGCAGCTCAATGTAGACAGCTCTTCAAACGTAACAGGAAGAGAATCGTGGAGAGGTTTTTGCTCCACGCTAAATTCAAAAGCAAAACTGTCGAAGGTTTGGAAAGTGGTCCACAAACTCAAAAATAAAAGTAACAAACAGGTCAGCCCATGCCTTTATGTGCATGGAGACATTATCGGAGATTAAAAAAAAACTAGTAGCTGATCTTTTGACCTCTTCTTTTGCTGCAAATTCTTCCTCTGAAAATTCTTCTGTCTCTTTTCAAACAATTAAAACACGTAAAGAAAAACAACTGTTAAATTTTACATCTGATAATTCTGAAGACCACAACATTTCGTCTCATTAGTTGAGATTGACGATGCAATTGACAAAAGTGCAGATTCAGCAGTTGGACCGGATGATGTCCATTATCAATTTCTATGACATTTAACAAGGTACTCACGGTCTCAACTGCTGGACATCTTCAATCAGATTCACTGGCACCTTTCCTCCCTCTTGGAGAAAGGCCATTATTGTACCCATTCCTAAACCTGGCAAAGACCATACTAATCCAACAAACTATAGACCAATAGCCTTAACGTCCTGCTTATGCAAGACGCTGGAAAGAATTGTTTATTCCCGTTTACTGTGGTATCTCGAAACAAATAATATATTATCCAACACTTAGTGTGGCTTTCGAAGTGGTCGAAGTACTGTTGATCACCTTGTGCGACTGGAAACTTTTATCCGTAACGCGTTCGTCCAGGGTGAACATGTCGTTGCCATCATGTTTGATTTGGAAAAAGCCTATGATGCCACATGGAAATATGGCATTCTTTCAGATTTACAAGAAATGGGTTTGAAGGGACATTAACCTCTGTTTATATCAAATTTTCTAACAGACAGAATTTTTCAGGTTAAGGTTGGGGGATCTTTATCAAATATGAGGGAACAGGAGATGGGAATGCCTCAGGGTAGCATATTGTCTCCCTTGCTGTTTAATATTAAAATAAATAATATTGTTCGTTCCGTTAAACGGGGAATTGGCAATTATTTGTTCGTTAATGATTTTGCATCAGTAGCCAAAGGTAAAACCTTGGCATCTGCAGAACGTCAGCTACAGTTATGTGTCAATGCCATTGAAGACTGGGTTTTACAAAATGGTTTCAAAATTTCTGAAGCGAAAACTGAATGTATTTACTTTTCCAGGGAATTATTCAAGATCCTAATATTCTATCCTATCCTATCCTGTTCCGTAACCCGGGGGTCGTAGGGGCACCACAGATGATCGTTTAATCAGCATACTCCATCTTTCTCTGTCCTCAGCAGCCCTGATGGCTTCGCTCAGTGTCAAACCAGTCCATTCTCGAATGTTGTCCTCCCACCTCTTTTTCTGTCTCCCTCTTCTTCTACCTCCTTGCACTGTGCTTTGCAGAATAGTCTTTGCAAGGCCTGATGATCTGGTGACGTGGCCATACCATCGGAGTTTCCTTTTCTTCACCACTGTGAGCAGGTCATCGTGTTGTCCAATGGCTTGTGTGATGGTCTGTCGGACTTCGTCGTTGGTGATGTGTTGGGTATAGGAAATGCCCAGAAGTCTTCTGTAGCACCTCATCTCCATGCTTTGTGTTCTTCGTTGGAGATCTGCTGTGAGGGTCCATGCTTCGCAAGTATACAGGAAAATTGAGATGACAAGGGAGCGCAGCAGTCTGACTTTGGAATGTAGGCTGATTGTCCTGTCTTTTCAAATGGGCTTCAACCTTGTCAGGGCAACAGTTGTTTGTGCGATCCTGGAGAGGACTTCCTGTCGTGACCCATTGTCTGATACAATGGCTCCTAAATATTTGAAGCTATGCACTGTGTTGAGGGATTGGCCTTGGACTTTGATGTCCATGTTGATGGCAGTAGTGTTGTTGGTCATCATTTTGGTCTTCTCTGCACCTATTTCTATTCCATAAGCTCTGGAGGTGGTGTCACTAATATCCTAATATTACCCTCAATAAAACTCCAATAACTACAGTCCAACAAGTCAAATGTTTGGGTCTTATTTTTTATCAAAGGTTATCCTTCCTTCCTCATCTCTGTGACGACACGAGTTTTCAGCACACACTGGAGGTAGTTACATATCGTGCAGAGTTGCACATCTTTAGTGATACAGTGTGCATAGTTGGATGGGCAATTTTTTCCTACTGTGAATGTAAGATAAGAATGTATGATTTTCACGTGATTAACGCATAGCGGATAATGCATAGTGGGAGAATGGGTTACTGAGCTGGACTCGATACCTTGTGCTATGAACTGGTAGCTGACGGTAAGAGCGAAGGCAATGACATCAACGTAGCTACGTTAGGCGAGTCGATTACC
Source organism: Oncomelania hupensis (assembly GCA_036898135.1). Classification (NCBI taxonomy): domain Eukaryota; kingdom Metazoa; phylum Mollusca; class Gastropoda; order Littorinimorpha; family Pomatiopsidae; genus Oncomelania; species Oncomelania hupensis. Next base: position 61,095,832 of record CM072522.1, on the reverse strand, counting down.
AGCCAATGGGAACACAGTTTAGAATGGACTCAACCAGGTCTGGCTGATTCAAATAGAGAGATAGAACGGAGTCGAGTGGGAAACATTTTTTTTCGTCCGGGATGCGAGAGGTCCCGGGTTCGAATCCCGGCTTGGCCCCCAAAATGTTACACTCGGTTTGATGATGGTGTTTTCTTTATCAGTATCTGATTCAGCCTCAATGCTGAATTCCTGATAAGGTGTAACTCAGATTCGTTTATCCACGCAGCCTGCTCACTCAGCATACAAGACACCGAGTCGACGTATGAAGTTTTCCACTTTTATTCAGCACACATCAACAACTGCATACAATTCTCAACTCAACTCAACAACTTTCCAACTTCCTATCAACAACTTCACTATCCTATTTTTGAAACAGCGCGGCACTTAAATAGTCTCTTGATACTCCCGAATAACCTGGATCAATCTCGTATGACGCAATTTAACCAATCCCTTCTAACTTCGTCATTACTGTCTTACGTCATACATACTTCTTCTCCTTCCGGAACGTCCTCTTGCTTCGACATGTATCGGGAAATTTCTATCGAGAGTAAACACGCAGATCCAGAAAATTCTCCAGTAATATCGACTAACGCAAATCATCAACGTTATACAAAGCCTCTCCTAACAACAATGCAAACTCAAATCAAAGGTAAATAAACTCCATTATTGAATACTTTGCAAAACAAAACGATTAGATCTATCGTGCGCGTTTCCGACATACTTTCGTTCGCGTTTCAACGTAACAGACACCAAAGCAACTTGTGGAGCATCTGTCGTCATACTTACACCAGTGTGTGGAATTATCAGGCGAAAGGAAGTCTATTACGTTAGAGACGCGTGCAATGGTAGGCTTACGTGTGAAACTCGCACGTAGTAGGCTTGCTTGTGTGACGTGCGCGATAGATCAGATCGTTTTATTTTGCTAAGCAGGCAATAATGGAGTGTATTTATCTTTGATTTGATTTTGCGTTGTTATTAGAAGAAGCTTTGTATAACGTTGGTAAGTTTAGTTGGTCGATATTATTTGAGAATTTTCCAGAGTTGGTTGTTGTCACGTCCCAACTGTCTGAACAGTGGTTCGACAATGCGTGTACTTCCACACGAGAATAACCCAACACTTAAATATAATTTAAAAGACAAAACCAGAAGTTGACGATACAATTTCTTTATTTCACTCACTCATTCACACTCAAAAGTTAACTCCCCTTTTCCCCTCCCCAAACCTTCCAACCCTTACCAACCCTCAACCCACTAATATAACCCTGAACTGTACATAAAACAATTAATCACTCAAAATAACAATGATGATCCAAATCAAAAATTAAAAATAAATAGTTGTCTACAGAATATAACAAAGATTTATAATAATTATGTTTGGTTCAGCTTACTATGAACAAGGTATTACATGCAAGTAATTGAATTTATTCTTTATATATTTATCCTTGTTCCACTTAAAGTTTTAATAGCTGATAACAATTCTTTTCCACTACATAGAACAAGAAAGAAAACTTTTTATTTTTTATACAAAAGAAAATTTGTAGAAAAAATGTTCAAACTAGTAACTAGTACTGTCTGGCGAAATAATTCCCCCAAACAAAATATACATCACAACAATTGTTGTTGTTTGTAGATTATAGTCACACGACACTGTCGCATATAGGTGACTACTGGACCGATTTATACTGACACCAGCGGGTCAGTTGTTGGTAAAGGGGAAAATAATATGATCACACGTTGACCAATCCGGGATTCGAACCAGCGACCTTTCGGTTACTAGCAAGACGCTCTTACCAACTTAGCTACCCGGCCCCTCATCACAACGAACGAAAAACGATGCTTAACGTCCTATTGCATGAGCGTTAAGGACGATCACCACGTCGCCACCCTGACAACAATGACCATCATCATCATATCAAAAATGAGATCCAACGGATCTTCTGATACAATAAACCTCATCACAAGTTACTCTACACAAGTATTCTAATATCTCAACGTCAAGTGATTATTCCTCAACTCTATTTTAATATACTTCAAACTGCTGTAATTTACAAGTTTTCATATATAAATAAATATTTCTTTTACACAAATGTCCTTTGATTGTTATATTAAATTGTTGTGTAAATGCTGGGTGTGTGTGTGTGTTATTTGAGACAATATAAAACGTTTACATAATAAACAAGAAACTCCTGTCGACGCAAATGACCTTCCCGAAATTAAATATTGAAAAGTGGAAGGATGTTGTCGTTCGAGTTCCTCACATCACATCACCCAGAATTGGACACAGTTCAGACAGCAGTGGAACTGTTTTTGGTACATCTGCAGCCCACATACACAATACATAACCATAAAACAACCATATTACATTAAATTGCACAATCTTCTGTCTAACGGTAAGATTGTCTCCCTTACACCGCACGCACTCTCAACATTCTTCCTGTCATTTCCTCTGTCATTACACACACGCAGCTTCATCCTCCTCCCTGTTGTTCTTCGCTATATGACAGCGAATTCTCTCACGCTAACCTACATGTGTTTAATTTATAATTTATTTTAGAAAAATCCTTCTTACTCTCTCTTCTCTCTCTTCCTCCATCTGGTATTTATGCAACAAATAAAACGTATGAAACATAAAATTGAACCAAAGAAAATATAATCATTTATCCGTCCACACTCACATCCACTACCCAGCCCCTGAACGATATGACCAACTGAGAAATTGAAACAGGTGACTTACGATACCAGTGGTAACTCCTCCGACCTAACGAAGACACTTACAAACATACGATGACACAGACACTCATGCAGGCAAGACAGTCAAGATGAATGAGACACATGAATGGCATAGGTGATGTCACAGGACACTCGACATTGTATGCAAACATTTCAAGTTTCGTCGCAAACATACAGCTGACGTTTAAATCGACTTAGGCTTATAAAGTTCAATTCAGCACTCCCACAGCGCTACTTTATAGTCCTCCTCTCTCATCTAACCTTCTTTCTCGTTGACAATCCACAAAGAAAGTTTTTCTTAGAGACTGCCACTATCTGACACCTTGAAAATCACATCCACTGTTACTTTTCTTTACACCGGGTTTGCCTACAACTCTGATGTGAAAAAGCTCTCCTCCTCCTAAAAATATGTAGCGCACGGAGTTTTATACGGCTATCTAAGAATGTTCCCGAATAGACCTATTTTAATTATAACTCACTTCTAGAAACATTCGCGATTCGAGCACGTCTTCCACGCATAGTAAATCACATGGCAGCGATCAATCTTCTCATAAACATAGCCAACTAATGTAATCCACACTAGTACGTTCTAGCACGGATCATGACCCACTCAGTACTTTTACTAATTATAAACTTTATTAATTTATTTCAATACTCTTCCCCTCCTACGGTAACTGTTTATTTCTATGTACAGGCCGATGAATAAACTATATACATAGGCACACGACTGCAAACTGCGTAGCGTGACAGTTGTTTACTATCGATGGAAGCGTATGGATAATTCTAGTGGTAACTATAGAAGCTTCCATTCCAAATAAGGTTGTATGACGTGAGACAGTGATGATAAAATTACTTTTGATTGGTTGTGGTGTTTCATGCAGGGGTATTCTCGCTTGTTCTGGAGTACGTAGAGACTATATAAGTGCCGCACTGTTTCAAAATAAGAGAGAGTTGAAAGTAGAGAGAGCTGTTGTGTTAGAGTTGAGAAAGACAGTTGTAAAAAATGGAAAGTTGATAGCAGAGAATTGTAGAGTGGAAAAAGCAATTGAGCGATTGTATGCAGTTGTTGATGTGTGCTGAATAAAAGTTGAAAACTTCATACGACGACTCCTGCCTTATTGATGATTGAACGGGTTGCGTGGATAAACGAATCTGAGTTACACCTATCAGGATTTCAAGCATCGGGGCTGAATCAACTACTGATAGAGAAAAACAACATGGAGTATAACAAAGTCTTACGACAGTATCCATGACCTGATCGTGAAGGAGCAATTTCTCAATGCCTGTTACACAAAAGCTGCAGACGCTTAAAGATGTGACTGAGGCTGCTGAAAGATATCTCATCGCTCACTGGAAGACGCTGGGGCCACCCAAGGCGACGAAACATTTTCAGAAGACTGGAAACCATGGGAACCAGATGAGGGATGTCAGAAGAGCCAAAGTCAGGCGGACTCTACGGCACCTTCCAGAGAAGGGCATTTAAGAGGCTGTTTCACCTGCAACGCCACAGACCACAGAGCTGCTAACTGTCTTCAAACCAAAAGCAGCAGACAGCAGAGCATTACGGATAATGCAGCGGCGGGCAACCGACAGAGACGTTTCTTCAATCAATGTCAAATCAGTAACTCTGACCATCAAGTGTGCAGCGGGAGCGTCATTCTTCTGAGTGAGACCGAGCGCAGAGATACTCCTGCGGACGTGCAAGAGTGCATGACCGATGGCCAACTTCTTATTGCTAAGGGGTCATCCATCCCCGTCGTCGCCAGCGCAGCTGTGACCGTCCAGAACATGCCTGGCATCGGCGCCATACTGATGCAAGAACACGAAGGGACGCTATTTCCGGTCAGTTACGCCAGCAAAAAGCTGTCGAGGGCTGAACAAAATTACTTGACCGACTTCATATGATTACTTCTGCCTTGTTGCTGAGTGAACAGGTTGCGTGAATAAATGAATCTGAGTAACACTTATCAAGATTCCAGCATCTCCAACCTTTGATAAAAATAACAACACGTGTAACACACATTTTGACAATTTATTCAGAAGCTTCGACAAACATTATCAAACAACACCCCGCCTTCTGATCATGATGAGATGTACACATTGAAACCCGCAAGCGCATGAAAAAACGAACTTGCAATGCACACAACACCCACCCCAATAGGCCTATCGTGAACACACACAGTAAACACCTTTTCTTTGACATGAAACATCGGCAAATCAATTCCAAACTTAACTACCCATTTTTAATAATTAACTCATTTACATTTACATACACACACACGCACACACACAAACGCGCGCACGCACGTACACATTTATGCTAACCACAAACAGGGGGCAAGACCTATATACAAAATACAACGTAACATTATACCAATTTATAGCACAAATAATATAATTTTTTTTTACATTTCATACAACCAAACTCATTCCTCAGGCACTAATGCAAAATAAATAAAACATCACAATGATATTGTGACAGTATAAGAAACTGTTTAAATTACCATCATAAATATCAAAAAACAATTTAAATAAACGTTTACAAATAATAACTATCTATCTCTGTCTCTGTCTGTCATTCCGTTTCTCACCCACCCACCCACAAATCATACTTCTTTATCTCACACGATATGTGTCTGTCTGTCTGCCTGTCTTTCTTTCTCTCTCATCCACTCAATCTCTTACTCACACACACCATACTTCTTTCTCCAACACACACTATCACTACTATCACATATGTACAGATAATAGTACACTCATACACAAAGGTTAACAACAGCATATGTCACACACACATTCATAAACATAATTATACACACAATACACACACACTCACGCACGCATACACACACGCAAATATGCCTGTACTGACCCTCTCAGGGGGTTGCATGCGCCGGTCTTCGCACGTGACGTGGGACCAAATGCGGGTTTCGTACTCTGGAAGGCCCAGTCTGACTCCAAACTCCACGTCATCCATACGTTCTGGTGGAGCGGGGCCAAGCGTGCAGTAATCCTTCAGCATCATCTTCTCAAATGTGAAGGAAAATTGCTGCACGTCATAGCATCCGGATCATGAACATGGGTGCACGCAATATAAAGGAGAAAGGATAAGAGTCCCGAGGGCAAAGCTGCCGTGTGATGGCAGACTCAAGCAAGTCCAGAAAACCTAGTTTTGAGAAAATCGACTTTTTCTGTAACACCGTCTTTCATCTTTCTTTCTGCCATTATTGGAATAAAGGCATGTGCTGGGGTCCAAAACAAGTTTGCATGCAAGAAATGGGTGGATTTGCTGCAACAGTTTCGATGTTATCGAGCATTTGATGGACTTACTTGGAAAGTATTGTGTGTGGGAACTTGAGGCTTGTTAAAAAACATGGCAAAACCGAGTAAGTGGGACTTACTTTGCTCTGCCATAATATTTAGCAAAACCAAGTCCTGTTAAATAAATTGGTAAAAACGAGTTGATTTTGCTTTGTTTTACCAAATTATTGTTGTGCAATTGATTCAGAAATAAAATGGCACTAGAAATTATCACTTGCACCTTTTTACCGAATTATTGTGATGTTAGTATTTCAGGGGCGAATAATGATGATAGACAATATGTAAAGTACTTTGCATTACCAACTTATTCTTATGTAACCATCAGTGAAAAAAAAGTGTCAATTGATAATTAATAGGACTCACTTTGTTGCAGAAGAAAACTCTAACTAGTGTATTTTGAGGGGAATGATAGCATTTGCATTTTTAAATGTCAAATTATTGTGATGTTAACAATTCAAGGAAACGGGAAATATGCATTTAATACTATATGTGTGTGTGTATGTTTGTACGTGCGTGTGTGTGTGTGTAGTCCCTATTTGAATAAGAAAGGGAAAAAGTTGGTGATGTTATGGAACCCTTGCTCGAACCGGGCAACTTATTCTGATGCGGTTTAGTAATAGAAAAGACGATCAGGTGTGATAGGAACCCATCAAAGACAGTTTTAATGGTTTTTTTTACTTACAATTGTTAAAAGAACAGGTCATTTTTCACCTCATCCATGTATCTATTGTTGAAACATATTCTTTGTTCAGATTTTTTTTACAGCGCAGCTGCATGTTGTATTGATAGTGTTTGAGTTTGTCAATTAAATAGTGTAAATAAATTATAGATATATGTGTTACTTTTCTTTCTTCCTCTTTTTAATGTATATATGCTTGTGTTCTCAGGTTAGTGAAGTAGTGCAGTGGTCTAAACTGTCCTTCTGTTACAATTGAGGTTTTTTTTTTTTAAGACATCCTGGCTGCGTACCAGATCTTAATCAGAAGCATATCTTTTACGGATTTATTCACCTTTTTTGTTTAAAAAAAATCAGTCAGAGAGAGGGGGAGATAGATAGAGAGAGAGAGAGAGAAAGAGAGAGAGAGAGAGAGAGAGAGAGAGAGAGAGAGAGAGAGAGAGAGAGAGAGAGAGAGAGAGAGAGAAGACGCAAACAAACTGCACCAAAAAAAGTTAAAAAGGAAAAAAATAAACAGATTTTAGAAAAATGAAAATCAACATCAATAAAATATTTTATTGCATGGAAAAATGTCCATTCGGATCAGTTCAAGAAAATCTGCTTCTCATTAATTCCAAAACAATACTTACTGTTGTCGTAACTTGTAAACATAAACACTACAAATTCTTAGAGCATGCCTGCAAGGACGTATGACTGGAACACACTAAATTGTACATGCTTGGTTCGTACCTAGGCCACCGACAAGAACTATGCGGGCGTCAAGGTATTTTTAACACGAAATCAGTAATAATTTGGCTTTGCATACAAGGGAAAAAAAACTTTATGCAATTTAACGATACACTTGCATTTAACTACAAAAATGTATTTCCCTTGTGTATTTTCCTGTGGAATTAACACGGATGCATGAAAATGTATAACCTTGTGTAAATATAGTTACTACAATTGGAGGGAAATCAGTCAAAACAAATGCATGAAAATGTCTTGCTCTTCATCGCCAATTACAGTACATTAGAGATCCGAAAAAAAACTATACATCGTTTCTTAAAATGTTATAAAGTGGTTCAAATCTTAAAAAAACATCGTTGCTATGCCAAAAAATGAAATCAAAACAAAAAACAAAGATTAAAAAAATAATATATTAAGCATTACATACAAGTCTCAACTAAAAAGTGAGAAATATATGGACGATGAGACATGTCGCTTTCTTCATGGTCTGAATGTGATGTAAAATAGATTTAAATTCTATGGGCATATATATGTTTGCATTCAAAATTGAGTCTAACGGAATTAAAAATTCATAATTCTACTAATATGTCAGTACAGTTCAACAAAAAAGTAATTTAATCTAATCAATTTTCAAACAGTCTATCCAGTCAGGTAAGTACTAGACAATGATTCTTTGTTCTATATGATACAACTCACAAGACAATACAGCCAGGAATAGTATAAAAGAGACAGCTCATAGAGTTGAAATGGTTTGAGGGAATGTCTTGATGGTTTTGCATGTCAGTTGTGGATGTCTGATGGTTTATGCTTAGAGCTGCCTGGGGTGAGAGAGTGACAGCTTCCAAACAGTGACAGTGAGAAAAACCCTGAACTGACTGGAAAAATGACTGGGTGCGAGTTGAACTGATTTGGAGGCCTTAGAAAAGGGATGACTGAGAGAACTTGGGTGAAAGAAGGTTGGATGAGAGAATGTGAAAGTGAAGGTAGAGGTTTTTTGAGTTTTGAGGTTTTTGAAAATATTTTAATTTGAATGTTTGGGAAGAAAATTAGAAAAAATAACGCATCACAAGAAAGGAGTTTTGATTGGATGATGATTTTGAACACGCGTTATATGTACATTAGTTGGAAAGATGATAGTTCGTTGAACAAGGAATGATAGTTGTCAGTTTGTTGGGTTGATAGTTCGTCATTCTGACAACAAGGAATATTTGTTCGTCACGAAAAAAGATTTTGGAGGATGAATCTTTGACACGCGTTAAGGCTAATGTACAGCGCCGTCAGTTAGACAAGTTGGTTGGGCCCGATAGTTCGTCATTCAATATCCGACGTATCGATAGTCCGACGGACGTATTTTGTCCGAAGTAGCATTGTTCCGACAAAATCAATGTATACTGATAGTCAACGAGCGTTGTGCCTGAGTGGTCTAAGGCGGGACTAACTTGCCTTGTCCACAGGCTAGAAACCAATGGTGCCTGACAGGTGTGGGATAGATTTAGCATCTGGGCGTTATGTTTCCCCGAATATTAGTTACTTTCGACTCTGGCAACGTTTCGGGGGTTTTCTCCGAGTACTCCGGTTTGCCCCAACCCCTCCACTCCACCCCTCCCCCGCAAAAATTCAAAAACACAACTATTATTAGGTAGGCTGGGTTTAAGTGCGCCACAGGCTGCGACTACCCTTCCCCAAGGAACAATAAAGTTTGTTTTTTTTTTTAAAGAAACAAAAAGAAACAAAACAAAATCCACTCATTTATGAGACTTGTTAATTGTCCGCCGCACTTCTAGTCTGACATACTGACGTGTAAAAGGATAATCCAAGGCGGCCCGGTGTAACATTGTCAAAGTTCCGGGTTTCTTACTTTAGCCGGGCGCCTTTGCACATGCGGATTAATGATACTCGGACTAATGGCTTGTTGGATTATCGCATGTCGGAATATCGGGTTTCTCCCAACAAGTCGTCCTTTCTTAAGCGGGGTAAAGTTTCATGGCAATGTTAAAGAAAAACGTAGGCCTAGTTATGTCTTCACTACAGTCATCTTAAACACCATCCAGCAAAAATAAACAAAACTGTAGATTTTATTACTGAGGCTATTATGTCTTTAATTTGATGTCAGAATCTCGGTGTGTTCTCTTACTAGAGATCAAACACAGCAAAAACGTTCGAGATGATTTATTCATAAAGATGTCTCCTTTTAAAAAGGTTCACAAATGACGCTTCATTCATCCACGCAAATGTTGAGACTAGAACTTAAAATCACTTTTTGGAAAATAATGTCAAAGGAAATGAAAGATGTTTTCATAAGGCAGAGAGAGAGAGAGAGAGAGAGAGAGAGAGAGGGAGAGGGAGAGAGAGGGGGGGGAGAGAGAGCAGGGCCGGATCTGGGGGGGGGGGTCCTGGGTTCCAGAACCCCCCCCCCCCCCCTTGCCATTCGATGTACCTCACTGAGTCAGAAAAAAATATATATATGGAGTTTTTTTAAAGCTCTTAATTTAGTTGACACTGGTGGTAAGTAAAACGTTCCTCATTCTACTCAAGTTCCTCGAGCGGACACGTTTTTGTCACCCCTAACCCCTTACAAAATTTTTGGAACCCCCCCCCCCCCCTCCAAGAGTAAGTGATCCGGCCCTGGAGAGAGAGAGAGTCAGAGAGAGAGAGTCAGAGAGAGAGAGAGAGAGAGAGAGAGAGAGAGAGAGAGAGAGAGAGAGTCTCAGTACCTTCATTTTCTGTCAGCAGATCAACTGCAAAGATCGTTTCGTGGGTGGCATTACTATACACATCTTCTGTCTGATTTCCAGAAACTTCGACTTTTCCATTCCTTTGTCTTTGGTCCGCTTTGAAGGGAGTACCACTGGATTTTGCATTATCTCCGCTCGCAGAAAACTATAGGTAGCAAAACGTTCCTATGCAACACTTTCCTTGAAAGGCAAACATCCCTCTGCAGAACTTAACAGATCCGATGTTCTCAGGAGTATCCTCTTTTTCATGCTCTTTCTTTGAGATGTTGCTTCATACGTCCAGTACTGAAGTCGGCTGCAACCATAAAAAAATCAAATAAATAAACAAATTAAAAAAAAAAAAACAGTGGCAGAAGTGGTTGTACCAATAATAATAATAATAATATTAATAATAATAATAATAATAATAATAATAATAATAATAATAATAATAATAATAATAATAATAATAATAATAATAATAATAATAGAGAAGAAACAACATATAGGTCTACTGTAATAAAATATGTCTAGCTGCAATAAATTGTCAAGTGAAGGTGTAGAATCTCTCAAAAGTAAGGGACGACACACAAGAGTTTGAATCTAACAACACGATCTTTTATATTCGAACCCAAATAAATAGTATTGCTGTGTGAGTGCTGATCTGTAATGTTCTCCTACAGTAGGGCTGAATGCATAGGCGACATCCAGCAACATAATTTCTAGTACAAATTAAGACAAGAATCGAGATTTATTTGGTAGTGGTGATGGTGATAGTGATGTCAGTCGTAAAAAAACGTATTTTGGCAGACATTTTATACTAAGCATCTTTACCGGCACAAATTATTACCGTATAAAATTAAAATTGATAACTGGATAGACTAGGCTTATTTTGCATTTTGACCCTGGTATGCAGCCGATTGTGTTAGATCTAGTCTACTTTTGTCCAAAATCTTTAGAAGAATTCCGTAGTTATAAGAAGTGAGTTAATAATGACGAGAGCATGCACTTATAACTCAAGGCTGAAAGCACTTACCTTTCTTTGAAATGGTTGAAAACTTCAGCGAAATTCAGTTCAAAATGAATCGCTACAATTACAAACACACAGCCGTGCTCGCGATTGCCAAATCGAAAATAAATACAACGAGGGATGTGATTCGTCCACGCCTGCAACTCGAAGGATACACGTTCTCCGATTGGTTCATGGACTTCAGCTTCTTTACCTTCAAATCCGTCCTAACAAGAAAACATCAACAAAACTTCTAAACGGGAATAAGAAAACCTGAAGGACATACTTCCTTCTGCCATAATATATTATTGTTAAAACAGAAGTTAAAAATATTTAATCGTTGACTTACTATGTGATATTTCAGAAACTAGACATACAACAGTTTCTATTTTCTCGGGTTACGTTCGCGTCATATTGTTCTTGTTGAATGTGTAAGTGTTTACAGTGAGAAATCGGAAATAAAGTTACTTTGTTCTGCCATATTATTGTGAAGTTCAAAGGAACGTAAATTTTTTAAACTGGACTTACATGTTTTTGTTTATATTTCAGAAACTAAACAACCTACATTCTCAATATTCACACATAATATGCACCTTGTATCCCTCTTATTGATGGATAAAAAATCTCATTTTTGGCAAAAATGGACTTACTTGACTTTGCCATCACACGGCAGAAAGAAGAAGAGGACGTAGAAAAAAAAGGAAGAAGAAGAAGAAGAAGAAGAAGAAGAAGAAGAAGAAGAAGAAGAAGAAGAAGAACAAGAACAAGAACAAGAAGAAGAGGAAGAAGAAGAAGAAGATGACGACGATGATGATGATGATGATGATGATGATGATGATGATGATGATGATGATGATGATGATGATGATGATGATGATGATGGTAAATAAAATGATGATGATGATGATGATGATGATGATGATGATGATGATGATGATGATGACGATGATGATGAAGATTATGACAATATAAAAAGAAATAAAATACTGACTTACTTAACAAGGCAACAGTGTGCAGTGTTTCACACTGCTGCATTGTTAAGTAAGGGATAAAGGTCCCGAGGTCAAAGAAGAAGAGGACGTAGAAGAAACAGGAAGAAGAAAAAGAAGATTATGATGATGACGATAACGACGACGACGATGATGATGATGATGATGATGATGATGATGATGATGATGATGATGATGATGATGATGATGATGATGATTACGACAATATAAAATGAAATAAAATATTGACCTAACAATGCAGAAACACTTAAAACCAATCGTACATACCAATATAATATTGTTCGCAATAAAAATTCTAAAACATAAACATAAATTATTAAATAAAAACTCCTACCTTGTTAAAGTCTTGTATGCGGTGCCGAAGGTCCCAGATAATGAGCGTGAGAAAGATTTCTTTGCTCGCGGACGTCACGTGCGAGCTATAAAGCCACATATTTAAGTGCAGGGAACGAGTATATTTTTGGCCACACCACGTGCAGAAAACACCAGAGAAATGCTGGATCAGAACTTTCACGGCTGAATCGCCGCAAACATAGAAAGCTCCGACGTTCTGGACATCTGGACCCAGCTGGGCGAACTTGGCTGTGAAGTCATCGTCGTTGACGTTCTCGCCTTCCCCCGCTTCCAGCTGGGTCAGAGGCTGAAGAGTTACGTGTCCGTCCTGGTGGCTGTGGAATGTGTACACTCTGACGTCAGAGGCGTTGTGGTCGGGCGGGATGAAGTGGGGCAGGTGAACGGTCAACGGTCTGTGGAACGTCAAGCCGTCGCCGGCGTAGTACTCCACTACGGGGCTGTAGATAGACTCGCCATCTTGCAAGGAAAACTTCCCGTTCACTGCCTTCAGATCCGTGCTGACGGCACCCTGAATACGGACACTGTCAGCATCAAAGTTATCTCCACTTGTATTTTGAGAGTTATCTTTAATTTTCTTAGCACAGTCATCTCCACTTGTATTTTCACTGTCATTTCTACTTGTATTTTTAGAGCTATCTGTACTTTTCTTTTCACAGTTATCTCCACTTTCAAGGTCAATGCCCGGAGTGACAAGACGTTCTGAACCATCAGGGCTGTTCGGACGAGACTGAGATGTTCCCAAAGACTCCTTTTCTTTATTAGCGAAGACTGGAGAGTCCTTGGGTTTAGTGGCGTTGTCCTTCAAGGCAGACGAGTTCGTGACTTTGGTGTCACCTTCAACTTCAGAAGAATTGTGGAGAATCGCTTGAAAGCTAGGGAATGTATCTGGGGAAGCGCGATCTATGACATCTTGCTTTGGGACTGCTCTCTTCAGGACGGTTGGGACAGCTTGCACGGGTATGAAGATGTAGACGTCCGAAGCCTCACCCTGCAGCACGCCTCCTTGCTGAGAAAAGTGGCCAGCAAATTGCCAGTCCGGGCTAAACAGGGGCTTGGGGTCATTGCCACCCAAGGCAGCATTACTAGGATCTTCACTTTTTACAGTTGTCGCCTCGGCAGGACTGACTTTTGGCCGCTCGCTATACACGTTCCCTTCGTTCTGAGATGCTGATTGTGAGTATTCGCTGATAGTATCTGTACAAGCAAGACAGAGATATTGAAAGACGGATCATTAGGGGGAGGAAGGGGTGGAGGTCGATAGATAGATGTTCAGTGTTTATAGGGTCCAGCGGACTGCCAAGAGCCCAATCAGGAGCACACAAAATTAAGTAAAATCAGACTAAACTGTTAACATTTAAATATGATAAAAGATGTCAATAAAATCAGTCTCACCAATAAAATCCAACCAAGAATACAAAACAAGACGATATGCGATAAAACAAACCAACATCATGTAAAAATTGAAATGGGTGTTGACTATTGCATACTTTAAAAATCTCATTAAAAGGTATTGAGCCAAAATATTTAACTCTTTCATCAACCAGATCATCACATTTAGACATAAAATGGCGAACGGAAAAGGATTTCACATGCAAAGCACCATGGTGGTTCTTCCCCTTTTAAAAGGAACCTATGGGTGACATAAGTATGCCCAATATATGGAGACGAGCCAAAACAGTTTCTTCTTTGCGGGTGGACGCAAAGTTAGGCAAAGAAGCAGACAAATCAGGAAGAATTAAAAATAATGTGTTAATGATTTGACATGATTAAAAACGAGGCTCTTTCGAATTGATAAACCTGTTTCAGAGCTAGATGAATTGCCTTGAGCTCAGTCGTTGTCACGAATATAGGGGGTTGGGGGGATGAGGATTAGCAGTTATTCCTCCGCACTGTGTCGCCTCCCTTGTCCTAGGCCGACTTGCGGTGACGTTCAGAGGAATAACGCTGAGAGTGCTAAAGAATTATAGAAAGTTTAAAGACAGACGAGAGATGTACAGAATTACCTAGTGGAGGGCTCAACAAGGGAAGACGGGTAGTAGAGTACAATATACAATAATTTATTATCTGGGTGTAGGTCAAACAGTAGGTTGGGTTAAAGCTGGATCACGAGCGAAAGTCTGATATCGTCCAGGGTATCTTGGAGTAATTCTGGTTTATCTATTTAAGAGTAATTGGGGCGAACATAGACTGATATCATCATATGGCAAGGGGTGGCTGGATGATTTAGCGTGGGTAGCCAGATAACAGCCGAGTTGTGGTGTGCGCAGAGTGCACACTTATCTGCTAGGAACGTAGGCGGTGGTAGCCTCAGGTGACTGGATGGCGGTTGCGTAATTGGTCAGTAGCGTGGCTTGGGAGGGACCAATGTAGGTCACTGGGTCGAGCCGATGGTGCAACACTTGGGTTGGGTCGGAACCGGTCATAGATACTTGGCCGATGGTCTTGCTCACGCGTCTTCAGTGACAGCCAGAGGGTATGGGCTGCACGCGGCGTAGCTGAGTCTTGCAGTAGCCCTTACAAGGACCCGTTCTGCAAATGATCATTCCCAGCATCAGAGGTGTACAGACCCTCTGGATGCTGCGCCCTTCAGCGCGCATGCCAGTCAGATTTTGAATGTGGAAAGCCTGGTCAAGGAGGACCGGCGTCTTCCAACTGTCTATTTGTATCAACAATGGCTACTGGGGTTTGGGAGAATTTACTGGCGGCCGCTAAGGGATAATAGTTTCGGCGCCCGAGATGGGGTTATGGACAGCAGGGGTGGATCTTTACACAATAGGATCAGGGGGGAAGCAAAAGGGATAAATACAGGACCATGGGGATTATATGCAAGGGGGATTTACTGGGGTACTATAGTCTAAGTAACAGGGCAACATGGCATGGGGGATTTACACAGGGATCTAGACAGGGGGATAGACATGTATAAATACAAGCATGGCAAGTGCAACAATCAGACTACAGATAATGGATACATGAAGCAAAATAGTATATCACAAGCAATACATCAAGACAAACCACAGACATGGACGTAAATATCTACAAGACATACGAACATGTGGGGAAATCGACGGGTGATGGGGAAGCTAAATGATACGAAATAAGTCACCACTCTTACCTGGACCAAGGAACGGGTTGAAACACAAGAATATTGGCGAAGCTCAGCGGTCGCAACGTGGGTGCAGACGTGTCTTCGGCAGGCAGTGTGTTCGCTCGGGCTGGCAGGAGTAGACTGACTAACTGATGTCTTGATTGCCCCCAGGTCTAGTCCAGGATCACGTGGGACTGTCCGGAGGGGCGGGGCTTGGATCGCTGGGTCAGCGGGCGAATAGGGGGGAAATGGCTGAGAGCAGGGCCAGAGCTCAAAGTCCGACTGTGACAGTCGTATAAAAAGAATAAACATCAGGTATACGCTGTTGCAAAGGCTGGGCTAGGTGTCTCCCAGAGACCGACGCAGCAGCAACCGAGTCTCCTTTCTTCGACCCGTCCGTACGTTTTTCATATCATTTATACAATGAATATTGTTCGAGATAAAGTTGCTTATAAACAGCTTTGGAAGGTTCGGTCTTTTTGAAGGATGTAAGAATGAAGTTGATAATGTGGTTGATGATGTTCCAAGGTGGGAGTACAGTTAGAAATTGATCATCATTAACAGAGTCAACATCTATGCAGGCAGTGCCAAAATGAGGACGTATTCTGATTCCAGAACGATAGAGGAGTAGCAGAGTGTGCTTGTCTGCTCCCCAGTCTGTGCAGATGATAACTTTCCAAACGTTAAGACCTTTCTGACAGCTTTCCCTGGGGTATTTAATATGCGGCAGAAAATTAAATTTTCTGTCAAAAATAATACTCAAAAATTGTACTTGTTTAGAAACTTTGATGGGTTGGCCATAAATATGAAAAGAAGGGTTAAAAACCTGGTTCTGTTTGTGATGAAAATGAATGCATTTGGTTTTAGAAAGCGAACATTGGAAGCCATCTACCCACCCCTGAATTTTATCTATGCAAAGCTGAAGTTGACACTCCACCCCTGCCAAGGTTTTACCCTTATCCGAGATAGAAAAATCATCAACAAAGAAGGATTTATCTATACCTGATTTGACGTTTTAAACTATTTTGTTGATCCTAATGTTAAACAAAAGAGGAGACAGAATGCTAACCTGAGGTACACCCATCTCCTGCTCAAAAGGATCTGATAAAGTGGAGCCAAGTCGGATCTGAAACTTTCTATTGGTTAAAAAAAATCTATAAAAATGGGTAAATTCCCATAGAAGCCCAGGAGCCCTACATGTAGATCTTTTAGAAACCCGAACTTCCAAGTCGTGCCATACACCTTTTCTAGATCAAACAGCACATAAACAACATGTTCTCCGTTAACAATGCGTTTCTGACGAACGACTCGAATTGAACAAGATGATCTGAAGTGCTCCTGTTTTTTTGCGGAAACCACACTGAGAGATATCAAGAGCGTTGTTGGATTCTAACTGCCACATCAAACACTCATAGATAATTCTTTCCATAGTTTTGCACAAACAGCTTGTAAGGACAATGGGCCTGTAGTTGTTTGGACCAGAGTGATCATTACCAGGTTTAGGGATTGGAACAATAACTGCTTCCCTACAAGATGGGGAAAATGAACCAGAAGACCAAATATAATTAAACACAGCCAAGAGAATTTTAAAGGAATCTTTAGGTAGGTGTGAAATTAACTGATAATGAATATCATCAGGGCCGGAAACAGAATTATTGGATTTCAGGATGGAATCCGTCCATTCTTCTATAGAAAAGGGAAGGTTATATTGTTCACATTGAATAAAGAGCAGACGACGAATTGTGATGATGGAAGAGGCCAACAAATCAGCCACCTGCTTTTTGTCAGTGATAATCTGTCCACGATTCTTAAGATCTTGGATCACAGATTTGGAGTTTTTCCCTTTATTTTTTTTTCTTTTTTAGACCGTTTTAGAAGAGGTCTTGGCATGAAGTTCGAACAGAAGGTTTGTCACCTTTTTTGTTTAAAGAGATGCCTACTTTTGGCTCGCAGCTTCTAGTGATTAATTTTTGTTTCCAGCAGTAGGATTTTAAAAGAAACTTTGTTGGGCTTGTTTCCTTGCTAATAAAGAGTCTTGCATTCTTCATCAAACCAAGGGGTAGATGGATAGATAGATGCTCAGGGCTTATAGCGTCCAGCGGACTGCCAAGAGCCGAATCAGGACTACACA
>CM072522.1:61005555-61073055 GCA_036898135.1 Oncomelania hupensis | reverse complement strand
GGATCAGACGGCTGGCAGACAGAGCGGTAAGGTTCAAACTGATGACGTGGACATCATGGCCTCTGGACAGCCAACGTAGTCCTTGTAGGACCAGCAGTATTGTTTTACCTGCATATGTATATGCATAAATGATGATGATGATGATGATGATGATGATGATGATGATGATGATGATGATGATGATGATGATGATGATGAGGATGATGATAATATGACGGATTAATAACTAAATGGATGAATGCATGAAACAAGAAGAAGAAGAAGAAGATGATGATGATGATGATAACGATGATGATGATGATGATGATGATGATGATGATGATGATGATGATGATAATGATGATGATGATGATGATGATGATGATGATGATGATGATGATGATGATGATGATGATGATGATGATGATGATGATAATGATGATGATGATGATGATTGTTGCTAAAGACGTTTTGCTCTATGCATAACCCCACCCCCCTCCCCCACCCAAAAAAATAAAAATAAAAACAAAACAAAAAACAACAACCAAAAGCGTTAAACCTGATTTTGTGAGCTTTCTTTTAAAAATACATGTACTTCAACGCATGCTCATTCATTCAGTATAGCCGAGTCACACTGTCGGTCGTTTGTTTTCCTGAATTTAACTTTTAGGTATTAAAGGCACATTTTGCATTAGGCCTACCTCAAGAACACTGTACAGATTTTGAACAATTTTCCCTATTCAAATGCTTTACCTACTGTTAAACATGTTATGTCATTCACAGTTGCACTCTCTCAAGAGTCAAAGTCGCCGTAGATCATAATTTTTTTTTAACCACGTTTTATACTGTATCTCCAAATTGGCTGAAACGATTATAAAATATTTTTGCTTGCGCAGCAAATGGTTTATATATTTGCCGATCATTACATGTTTTCATTTTGCTTCGTTAGGATAAAGCCGAGTAACGGCACTGCTAAAAACTAAAAACGTTCACACCTTTGGAAATGCTGCTTTTCAGCCATATGCGTGTCTGAAAATATACTGGAGTTGCTTGCCTTCTTGTTTTGTTTGGTATCAAAGCTCTCGCCACTGCCACAGGCGCTCGTTATCATACAACAGGCTATCTCCAGATTTGTACTCTAACTGGAAGGGCAAAGCCTATATGACTCACATGCTTCTTATGGAACGTAACATATTTAACATAAAAATGAGTGCCCGTGGTGTGAGGAAAATAGCTTGCAAAGTATTTTGCTTTGATCCTTCAATGCTCTTGACGTTGAAATGACCTTGCCCTCCAGCAAAAAAAAACAACAAAAAAACTCGTCATACAGCAAAAATTGTATTATGCAAAAATACTGCCCTTGAAATCACCTTGACGTTTAATGATCTTGATCTTTGAGATGACATTGACCTTCACGTGGCTTCTGATGTTTCTATATGATCAAATAACCCAAAGTTGTAGCATACTATGCGTCAAATATAGAGCATTCCACTGTATAATGATAAATTGTTTAATGTTTTTGTAAGGTCTAAAATGACCTTAACCTTCAAGTTCAACACAAAAACTGATCATTTATGACAGATCAATCGATTTTCTCTAAATATTACAAGTTTTGACTTTTTTTATCTCTCGTACTTTAGGGTCAAGTTTTATAGGGTTTAGCGGACTGCAAAGATCCCAGTCAGGATCACAACTTGGTTGAAAAAGGACTTACACCCTATCCGTATAAAAGATGTGAGTTATTCATTACTTACAGGGTCCAGCGGACTGCAAAGAGCCGAATCAGGACCACGAAATCAAGACCACAACTTGGTTGAAAGAGGACTCACTTCTGATCCGCATAAAAGATCTGCTGAAACAACCCTAGTGGTAAAACTGAAGGCACTCCACCAGCCAGTCACTTTACAGTAAAGGCATCCCGCGCATGGGAAGCTGAGTTCTCTAATTTATCGAACCTCCGTTTACACACACAAAATTGAACATAAACATCACTATGAAATATCAACAAAACACATTCATATAAAATGCCTATAATATTGCTAAATAATAATATCATAGGAAGCCCTAGTGACCATTTGGCAGAAAGCGTCCAATATTCCAAGGCTGACCCATCAGACTTCATACACACATGAGGAATCTTGGAAAGTTTTGAGGAACAGAGGTAAGTGACTAGTCTAGCGAAGAAGATAGTAGATTTATAGAACAGAGTAGGAATGAAAAAGCACAAATGACAAAGCACTGCATTTCCAAAAGTGGAGATACTATTTATGCAGAAACTCCCGGCATTCCCACCTTATTTATTTAGGGTCAACGTCCCTTGAAAGTACCGGTATAAACAACTTTTGACAGCTCAGTGATCTTGCCCTTAGAGCGAGGTTGACCAAATTTGCATAGTATGTGTGTCTCATTGATATCTAACATGCTTCAAATAATCATAAGTTTAACATGAACAACTTTGTAACAAAAAGTGAAATTTTTGTGAAAGTTTGTAATTTTTGTTACTAACATTATTTTAAACTGTTACCTTGAACTTGAAATTAAGTCTTTTATTCACTGATCAGTTTCGAGGTCTCGTGCATATACACCATCTTACCAAGTTTGGTTGCTATACATAAAATAGGTTTGGAGTACTTAGCCACTGTAAAGCTTTACACTGGCAGGCGGCGGACAGACAGACGAAACGACGGACAGACTTTTGTTTGTTTTAAATGTAATTTTGGACTACTACATATTTCGCACATCTTTGCACAAATCAAGTTTTGTTTATTTCTTTGTTTGTTTGTTCTTGGGGGTTGGGGGTTGGGGTGGGGGTGAGGGAGTGTTCAGTAAGTTACATAGACTCATATTGTTTTGAACGAGGGTAAAAAATAATGCTATAATTTTATTACGGTTCCGTAGGGTAATGTAGGGACAAGCTCCAAAATATAAAATACTAATATTACTGAACAGGTCCGTCGTCGTTATCCCTGTATAGCTTGGTGTTACGTTGAAACGCGAACGAAAGTATGTCGGAAGCGTGTACGATAGATCTAATCGTTTCGATTTGCAAAGTATTCAATAATGGAGTTTATTTACCTTTGATTTGAGTTTGCATTGTTGTTAGGAGAGGCTTTGTATAACGTTGAGAATTTTCGTTAGTCGATATTGTTGGAGAATCTTCTGGATTCGTTTGTTTACTATCGATCGAAGCTTCTTGATGGACGTAGATAATGGAGAACATTCTTTTGACATGTAGGCCTATGACGTAAGTCAGTGATGACGATCTTTTATTCGATTGGTGGCAGTGCGTCATTTCTACATTATTCGAAATTCTTCCGGAAGAGAGAGAGGTTATTTAATCGTGTGCCGAGTTGCTGTTGAGACAGTAAAGTTGTTGATAGTGATTTGGAGAGTTGCTGTGAAAGTTGTTGAGTTGAGTTGAGAATTGTATGCAGTTGTTGATGTGTGCTGAATAAAAGTGGAAAACTTCATACGTCGACTTTGTGACTTGTACGCTGTTTGGACGGGTTGCGTGAATAAACGAATCTGAGTTACACAACTATCAGGAATTCAAGCATCGGGGCTGAATCAGATACTGATAGAAAACACCATCACCAAACGGAGTGTAACACTTGGAATTAGCAATATAAATCTAGCACACTGTGTGTATGTATGTGTGGTGTAGCAGTAGTTTACGGGCAATGGGGCTATTGTATAGACATTAGATGCTACATTTGGTCACACAGCCATAGTATCAGTGAACCATCATATTGCTAAAATTATTATAATGATGATGATGATGACGATGATGATGATGATAATGATGATGGTAATGATGATGATGATGATGATGATGATGATGATGATGATGATGATGATGATGATGATGATGATGATGATGATAATGATGATGATGTTAGTGATGATGTTAGTGTGTATGGGCCAAACAATGATGACCCCAGTTTACATATAGAACTTGAGCAAACGGTACAGCGGTATGAAGAGTGTGAACATTCAATCTTGGGGGAGACTGGAACTTGGTATAAGATTACGATTTAGACTGCAACAACTACAGACAGAAACAATGTAAGAGCTCATGAACTGGTTAAACTAATGATAAACAACTGAAGTTTAACAGATCCATGGAGATCCACTAATCCTGACGAGCAACAATATACTTGGCATAGAAACACCCCCCCCCCCCCCTCCAGCAAAGCCGTTTAGACGTTTTCCTCATTTCTGATCTTGTGTGGTAGTTTGTTCGAGAGGTGGATCTAAATCCTGGTTACAGAAACGAAAATTCTACAGTCACCTTAACGTTGCAGTTTGGAGAAGAAAACACTCGACAATGTTTTTGTTTGTTTGTTGAAATTCAACTCGTCTTTGTTACTTGGTATAAAATACTTAGAGCCAATAAACTGTAAAATTAAATCTGTCATAACTGAATACGCAGTTACCCTGATAATAGAGATAACTTAGATGATATTCCGCTATCGGATATTCAGTAGACTACTTCAATAATGGTATTGATGCAGTCAATCTAAACATTTGACAAATCAAAACCTGAATTTCCTTTCCGTCTTCTAATAACGATCTCCCTGCCTTTACACCACATGTTTGAGTGATAGATGTGTTTGCTGTGTGTGTCACATGTTTGAGTGATAGATGTGTTTGCTGTATGTGTCACATGTTTGGGTGCTAGATGTGTTTGCTGCGTGTGTCACATGTTTGAGTGATAGATGTGTTTGCTGTGTGTGTCACATGTTTGAGTGATAGATGTGTTTGCTGTGTGTGTCACATGTTTGGGTGCTAGATGTGTTTGCTGTGTGTGTCACATGTTTGAGTGATAGATGTGTTTGCTATGTGTGTCACATGTTTGAGTGATAGACGTGTTTGCTGTGTGTGTCACATGTTTGATTGATAGATGTGTTTGCTGTGTGTCACATGTTTGAGTGATAGATGTGTTTGCTGTGTGTGTCACATGTTGGAGTGATAGAGGTGTTTGCTGTGTGTGTCTGTCACGAATATAGGGGGTGTGGGAGTGTGGGGTAAGCAATTACTCCCCGCGCTGTATCTCCTCCCTTGTTATAGGCCGATGTGCGATGACATTCAGGGGGTAATGCTTGGGAGTGCTAAGGAGTGCTAGAGAGTTATAAGGACAGACGAGGGGTAACAGTAGTGAAGAACTTAGACAAGGGAAGCAGGGTGTTTATAATACAATATCAACAATTTATTAAGTGGACGTAGGTCAACTATAGTTGGTTGGTTTACAAATGGATCACGAGTGATGGTCTCGGGAAGTACAGAGTAGTCTGGAGTTATTCTGGTCTAGCTAAAGAAAGTCAATAGGGGCGAATATGGACTGCTTTCATCAGGTGGCACGAGATAGCTGGTTGACCAAGCGTGGGCCACCAGATAGTTCAAGAGTTGTGGTGTGCGCGGAGGGCACACTTAGCTTCAGTTTAGTCGGCCGTTGTAGCCGCTGGAGACTGGATGGGCGTGCTCTGGTCAGTCAGGCGAGCGTGGGTGTTGTGACTCATATAGGTCACTGGGTTGCCGTGTGCAGTGGCGTGGCGTGGGTTGTACCGGTCAGCGTCACTTTGGCTGGGTGAGGCTGGGTCTTCTCGCGTCCCAGTGCCAACCAGATAAATGGGTTGAGTCCCGCAGAGGCCCGTATAGGAACCGTTCTGCAAATAATCAGTTCTCTGCGTCAGGAGGGCTCCCACATTCTGGATGCCACGCTGTTCAGCGCGCATGCCAATCAGATTTGAATTTGGAAGCACTGGTCAGGAATGACCAGTACTTTCCAATGGTCCATCTATATCACTAATGGCTGCTAGGGGTTTCCCGTTGGAGTTGGGAGAATTTAACGGCGGCCGATAACGTGTTCGAGTTTCGGCGCCTAAGAGGGGTCACTAGCAACAGGGGTGGATATTTACACATTCTGGTTAGGGCGAAGCAATGGGTGTAAATACATGGGCAATGGCTATTATACACAAGGGTGGTCAGCTATGCACTTTGGTCTATACAGCAGGGCAAACATGGCATGGGGGATTTATACAGAAATATGGATAGGTATATATACATGTATAAATATAAGCATGGCATGGTTATGTACATCAACCAAACTACAGATAATGAGTACATGGGGTAAAATGGTATATCACAAGCAATTCATCACAACGATACACAGACACGGACGTAAGTATCTACAAGACATACGAACACGTGGGGAAATCGACGGGTGATGGGTAGCAAAATGATATGAAGTAAATCACTCCTCTTACCTTGACCAAGAACGGGTGGAACACAAAAGTATAGCTGAGCTCAGCGGTCGCGGCGAAGGCGGACGTGTCTAGCAGGGCGAGGTGTTACCGTGGGCTTGCGATAGTGGACTGACGAAGCTAAACCTTTAACTTTCAAAAGTCCGGTAGCGGGTCACGTGGGACTATACTGAGGGGCGGAGCTTAGGTCGCGTGGTCAGTGGCAAGTGGGGAGGATTACCGCGAGCAGGGGCCACAGACTAAGGAGTCCGCTTGTGACAGTGTCACATGTTTGAGTGATAGATGTGTTTGCTGTGTGTGTGAGAGTCGGTGAAACATGTGAGCGTGTAAGTTGGTACAGATCGCCGCGCTTTGACCCTGATCAGTAATTTGGGGAAAAGCGCGTATATATAGCATCCAATGTTAAAGTATTAGTATTATTATTTTGAGATCAATTGTTTTAGATATTAGATATTATTATATCAGACATATTTTCCATCTTCTAATAGCGACTGACCTTTTACACCACATGTTTGAGTGATGAATGTGTGTTGTTGTGTATGTAGGAATGTCTATAACGTGAAAGCGTACACGTAGGTTTCAGATTGCAGCTCTTTGTGTCTGATTTAGATTAAGGCGCGTATACATCGAATGTTGTTATTATTACTAACCAGTCCCCCACGGACCCGTGATGCAAGCCAGAGGCTGATCTTTGGTCAGGATGTCCAGCTGCTGCTGGGTCAGCACCAGACGTGACAGCCTCTTTCCCAGTTCTGCCACCGCCTGGCCCTCAGTCCGCACCTCCACACGTGGGGGGATGCTGCAGTGAACACTGACTGTAGTGGCTGGTCCCACGAACCTGCACAAAAAACGTGAGGACAAACGCGTCATCATGATCCTCACCATAATCATCATCATCATCATCAGCAGCAGCAGCAGCAGCAGCAGCAGCAGCACCACCACCACCACCACCATCATCATCATCGTCATCATCATAATCATCATCATCATCATCATCATCATTATAACCACAATTACTAACATAATTGGCAATATAAAACATACGTTCAGCTTAAACTGACGCTAACAGTACACCAATGATCAATGTAAAACAAAAGCTGATAAAACATGAGTCATAAAAATGGTTACCTAGCTGCTACATCTAGGTACAGCCTTTCCCCTCTTGGACCAATGAGCTGATGATCTGGAGACGCCATGATGCGTCGCCACCAGCTGGCCAGGTTGGTTAGGACAGCGGGAGTCACATCCCAGAAAGTACTGGGATGCGATAACTGGTCAGCACAGACACAGAGCTGTACGGCGTGTGAAACGTCCGCTGCCCCAAGACACTGGCATAGGCGCTGTGAAATACAACGTGGACTTGTAGTCTGACCACGGTTTGCTGTTGTGGACACTCTATCAGAAGCCTTAGCTTTATATAGACCTAATAATGTGGTGGACACTGTAGCTTAAGCCTTAACCTGTTCTCACAATGGCGATTTGAGACAAACACTCTCATACGCGCACGCACAAACGCTTACATTCACATACGCAAACAGATACACGCACAATCTCGCACGTACACTCGCGTAGAAACACACACACGCTCACATTAATTATAATAAATTACTGCGCAGATAAACATACAAGTATGTTCAGAGAGAGAGAGAGAGAGAGAGAGAGAGAGAGAGAGAGAGAGAGAGAGAGAGAGAGAGAGAGAGAGAGAGAGAGAGAGAGTTACCTGCAATAACGGACCGTTTGACGCCAGCACCCTGTGTAGCTGGCCACTGGTGACGTAGGGCAGGAACAGCGTTTTGCGCACTGTCAGACCAGAGGCCAGGTCAATGACCACGTGGCTGATGACTTTCTGCGACCGGTCAAGCTGTGTGATGGCTTTCTCCACCCTATTGGCCACATCGCTGTCAGCGGCAGTGGCGTTTTGATTGACAGCCTGCCACCTGCCCACAGACTTGAGCTCTCCGATCAGAACGCCGTAACGGCGGTGTATTATTATTACATCTGCCTCGCCATGCGAGTACTTGGTTTGCCGCGTGTCCAAGTGTTTTGGCAGTGGGATCTGTAGCTGTGCAATGGACGCAGCATAGGTGGGTTCATTCAGATATTGTCCGAAATTGGGTTGGGAGAGGATGAACATGACCTCTTGCTGATTCGTTCCCAGGGCCTTCAGGTTGGTGACCACATGCTGCTGGCCAAAATCATCACTGAAGTCGCTGCCCTGGACTCGAACAGGCGCGACCAGAGGCGTCTCTTGTGTCCATAGAACGTGTGGGGGTGACAGTTTGTGACTGGGACCTGGGACAGATGGGACTGCAGCGGGTAAGACAGGTGGAACCGCAGCAGGTAGGACAGGTGGGACAGCAGCAAGTGGGGCAGGTGGGACTGCACTAGATTGGACAGGTAAGACAGCAGCAGGTAGGACAACATCAGGTGGGACAACAGCAGGTAGGACAGCAGCAGGTGGGACAGCAGAAGGTGGGACAGCAGGAGATGGGACAGCAGCAGGTGGAACAGGCAGGGCAAAAGCAGTCTCGCGGGTGCCTGGCACAGTTCGTGTCGTATAAGGCACATGGTTGAAGTTGAAGGGTGGCACACAATTGGTTCCTGTGGTGGCATTAGGGTAGAGGTTGGTCACAAAGTCCCGCCACTGGTCCTGTGCAGTGGGGCATGAATTGTTCGCCGCCATCGCTCCACCTCCTCTGACCTATGATTTTGTGACTTATGTATCTCTGACTTGTGCGTCTCTGACTTGCGTATCTCTGTTGCCTTTCTGTTCAAAAGTCAAGTCAAGTCTACAAAAGTCTACAAACTTTATTCCAATTGTTGCAAAAGGTTTTGTCTCTGAAGCGGTAAAGGTACTGCTCTGAAAGAAAACAAAAAGTCATTCTAGGCCAGACTGTTGGTGCTATCAAACGTGTGATAGATAAAAATACGTTGTGTTACAAGTGTACAGGTGGGACTAACAGCAATACAGATTGCATTACATTACATGGTTATTGCATAATGTCCAGCGGACTCTTTCGAGCCAAATGAGGACAAGCAGCAATACCGATGTGACTAACAGCAATAGAGGTAGGACTAAAAGCAATACAGATGTGACTAACAGCAATAGAGGTAGGACTAATAGCAATACAGGTGTGACTAACAGCAATACAGGTGTGACTAACAGCAATACAGGTGGGACTAACAGCAATACAGGCGTGACTAACAGCAATAGAGGTAGGACTAACAGCAATACAGAAGTGACTAACAGCAATAGAGGTAGGACTAACAGCAATACAAATGTGACTAACAGCAATACAGGGGGACCAACATAGCATCAACTCTGGCAATAGTAGGTACCTCAGTCGCAGGTCTCAGGCCAAATGAGGTACAAGGAGCAGTTTCCTTGGCATAACTAGGTGACTGAAGGCCATGTCAGATATACCAAACCTAAATTTTGTCATAATAAATGTTAAATATTTTCTAAACCAAGTTGCAAATGCCTAGGAAAACAATATGTGGAAATACAAAACCTAGTGTACATACTAAAGCGATCACTTTCACTTACATGTTAAGTCCGATTTTGCCATCTACAATCAATCAATCGTTCTTTCAACACACATATACAAACTTTTACGTTTCCAACACCTTGATTGAAAACATGCATCACCAAAATCGTTCTGTATAAAAATTAAACGCACATTTGATACTCAATTTATGTTTCCTTTACCATCTAGATTATGTTACATCAAAAAGGCTTTATTAGGAAGTCTACTATTGTCCATCTGTAACAACTTAAACCAACAAGGAATGCAATTAACACATGAATTAATAGTTATTGGGTATCTGTTCAGCTCTCTATAAATACAGTCATTAGAATTACGCACATCAACCCACAAACACTTTTTCAAACCGTATAAATCTGTTGTTGTTTTTTTTTCACAATAATTTGCAGCTTTAGTTAATCCCCAGATTTCAGACCCAAGTAGCATGATTGGTTGTATTTGTGCATCAAACAAATTAAGAAAAAACATCAATAGAATGATTATTAAAAACTCTTAGTCTGGACATGATAGATAACAATGCTCTTTTGCCTTTACTGGCTAAATCACGACACGCAGATCAGAAACAAAACTAAAACGAGTTGAAAAATAAATTCCTAAATATTTATACATATTTACAATTGGCATTATTTGACTATTATAAACCCATCTTTCCCTGGAAGCCAAATATCCTTTTTTTCTGAAAACTACAATATTACTTTTCTCCAAAGTAACTTTTAAATTAAGTGCACAAGCTGCTCTCTGCAAACTGTTTAACTGTAGACCTACAATAGATTCAGACATGAGTACAACGTCATCAGCTAACAAGAGAATAAACAACTCAAAAGCGTCTAGTGAAAAACTAATACCATACAAGCCATTACTAATAACTTCTAGGGTTAACTCATTTATAAATATCGGAAACAAATTTGGGCTATATATATCTTCCTGTTTTACTCCAACATTACAATTAACATACTTAGTAAATTCACTATCATTACACATCACCATCGCCTTAACACTTAAGTACATGCTTTTTATGCAATAAAATATTTTCCCTTTAATACCATTCTTCAGTAATATAGGCCACAGTAAATTTCTGTTAATACTGTCAAAATATTTTTTCAAAATCAATAAAAGCCACATAAAGTTTTCTATTTAAACAAAACTGTTTTTGCTCACATGCAAGGGTGTAGAGATGATCAACTGTAGAATAACCTTTTTAAAAGCCTGCCTGAAATTCCCCAGTAATATCATTTTCCTCAACACATGACTGCAAGCGTTTATCAATAATAAAATCATACACTTTACTACTTATATTGCATAGACAAATACCACAACAATTCCCTGGTTTATTTACATCTCCTTTTTAAACAAAGGTAATATGATAGACTCGCACCAACTATCAGGATAAATACCGTTATCAAATAATTTATTAATACATGTATGGGAAAAGGGGACCGCAAGTCTTGTTGCGTATTTTAAAACTTCACCTATCAACCCGTCTGGCCCTGAAGCTTTTTTAGGTTTTAACTTCCGAAGCGCTAACAATATCTTTTCCTCCGTAATAGGCCTATTTAAACTAGCTTCATCATCATCATCATCATCATCATCATCATCATCATCATCATCATCATCATCATCATCATCATCATCATCATCATCATCGTCATCATCATTATTATAACCACCACCACCACTACTAGTGTCTAATTCATCTGGAACAAAAGAAAAAATATATTTTTCAATTAACATTTTAAAATGGTTAAACAATTTTCAACAGAAATCTGGTTATCAATTCTTCTCTTTTTTGGAATGATATTATAAACAGTGTTCCAAAACTCTTTTTGATTATTTACATAATCTACCAGTTTTCCTACCAACATCATATTAAAATTCTTGCTCTTGCAACAAAGCAACACCAACTGCCAGCGACCTACACCCCGCTCATTCATTGACATTGCCCTGAGTGTACTCACGGTGATGTGAACTGAATCCCAGTTCTCACCTTCAGTCTGTGCTGATGAAGGCGACAGGATAGTTGCTGAAAGCTACACGAGTAAGTAGCCATTTACGCATGTGTGACTTGTCAAAACTCTGTAGCCGATAAGTTTTTATATTCTCTTCTTGTTTTACAATAGGTTGCCCGATCACAATCCGTTAACGTGCGGCCCCCTTTTTTTAGGAAAGCGCGCACACTTCTCCTCGTAATGCTACACTGCACATCAAACCAGTCCTGCTGTTTCCCTCTCCCATTTACACATACGTTTCTTCATACAGGCTGATATTTCTGTAATATATTCCTTACATTTATTAAATGCTAAATTTGCATCCACATCATCTATTTCTAAAGCCTCATTTAACATCAAGCCAGCATTTTTACTAAAAGCAGCATTACTAAACCGAACGGCGTTATTTGAATTCCAACAACATTTTCAATAAAAATTGACTTATTAGAGAGCGCTTTTGCACAATGATTTTAATTTGGAAAATGAGCAGACAAAGACGCAGGCATATGCTTTGATTCTGATCTATCCAATACGTTCAAAGAACAAGCATTACACAAAATAGCAAAAAGTCACAAGAAATGAGAAAATATTCAATAACACTGCTACCAAAGTCACAAATTTATGTGTAGTAACATTCAAGGTCACCATGACACACACCATTTAATATTGACAGATTCAAAGCATTAAACACGTTTAATAGCGATTTTTCCAAAACTGTTTAATGTTTTATCCTGCGAATATCTTTCACCCAAAAACAGACTCACTCTTATGTAATAACTTAAACAAATCTTGATCTTGATTAATACGCTGACAAATATTACTTGTTCTTGCATTGAGATCACCACAAACAATTGTAAATAGATCATTCTCAAGTAAAATATCAGATACAGAATTTTCTAAAGAGACAACACCATCTCCATATACCCCTAAAGAAGAATAAAAACGTGGAACTTTGGGTAGCGTATAAGAACAAACATACAAAACATCTGTGGATAATCCAAACAGACTTTTATCCAAAATAACTATGAGCGTATGTCCAATGTTTACATCCAATATTTAACATGGGCTACAACTTCATTTTTAATTAAACAGACAACACCTCCTGACGGTCTTCCACCATCCGAAAGCTTCACTGCGGATAGAGAAAAGACAGTAAAGCCACGCTTTAAACGTTAAGATTTACATTATAAAGAAAAGTTTCTACCAAACAAAGTCAAAATTAGAAATAAAAGTAACAAAGTCAGTATCGAATAACTTTGACCACAAACCATCAACATTCCATGTCAAAAAAGAAAACCTTTTCCCGTCAGTCTCCTTATTACACTAGTTAAACATCAGAAGCATCATCTAAGCTGCCAATACTTGGGGGCGTGGTTATATTCTCACTGTCACTGACCTCTGACCCAGCCGCACCAAGGAGAGATTCGTGAAGCATGCAGCAGCAAAAGGCTCGGCGAGGAGAAACAGTACTCATGTTTGGCCTATATTTTAAACCGACGGTGCAGTTGTCCTCATTACTAGTACGGTTGTACCCTAAACACGTGGTAGCGACAGGTAAGTCAACATTGGAATTAAAAAAAAAACCACGGCAATTTCCTTTATGATAACAGTTCACACAATTACACAGTACGTGCAGTGTTTGACAATGTGTGGGGCGGCCACATCCCTAGTTCTGCCCCACCTCTCCATCAACCACACTCATATCATCAGTCGCCACAAAATAAGAGAGAGAGAGAGAGAGAGAGAGAGAGAGAGAGAGAGAGAGAGAGAAAGAGAGAGAGAGAGAGAGAGGGACAGGAGAGAGAGCTAGACGGGAAGAGATTGAGCGTAAGAAGTTAAAGCTTCACCTTGAGGCTGGAAGATAAGGTCGGGAATAGGAGGCCAGAGATAGATAAAGTAAGAAGTTAAAGCTTCACCTTCAGGCTGGAAGATAAGGTCGGGAATAGCAGGCCAGAGATAGGCTAGATAGCGTAAGAAGTTAAAGCTTCACCTTCAGGCTGGTAGATAAGGTCGGGAATAGGAGGCCAGAGATAGATAACGTAGGGAAACGAGAGGCGCCCAAGAGAAGGAACATGCAGGGATCCGATGTAGGTAAGGTGAAGGCGGGGAGGGGGGGGGGGGTGTTCCAGGGGTTTCGGGCCCACCCTCCCCCAACAAAATAAACAAAAAAAAAAGACAATAGAGAAAAAGTAGTAAACGAAGAAAACAAAACATGTAATAAAATAAATTAAAATAAAACTAATAACAATTAATTAAAAAAGAAAATCATTTGTTGCGATGTTTACCACAAACATCGGATGGTGTATTCTATTACTACTGCATGGTTACATCCCTTGGCTTTCACTTCCGTTTATCAGTGCAAAAGAGAACTAGTGGCTAGGTAGAAACGCCTTTATTCTAACATACACTTGAACCTCTACGTTCTTTCTTTTGACGGACCACGTTATTTTGACGTCAAAACAGTGTTCCGTTAGGGTTAGGGCTGTGTTAGGCTTAGGGTTAGGTTAAGGCTTATGGTTAGGGTTAGGGTTAGAGTTAGGGTTAAGGTTAGGGTTAGCTTTAAAACAATAGACACATTTGTAAAAATGTCAAAGTAACGTATGTAGAGTTTCATGAAAGTCATCACAACGGCCTTTCTACACGGTTGTATGCGTGTGTGTGTTTGTGTTTTGTGTGTGTGTGCGTGTGTGAGAAGGTGCGCGTGTGGGTGTGTGTTTGTGTACGTGTGTATGTACGTGTGTGTGTGTGTCTACCATCTTTAGTGCTGTTGGAGATAGGTAAGATTGGCTACACAGTGTTATGTTATAATGCATACAACTATGACCTTTGTGTTGTGTAGGCCTTCAGGAATTTCTACCTGCCTAGTTCTCAAGGTGTCAACTATGACCTTTGTGTTATGTAGGCCTTCAGGTATTTCTACCTGCTATTTGCTCAGTGCGTCAACTATAGCTGTAAAGAACGTGACTTTTCTAGTTTCAATAATATTTATATTTTTAGAATGTGATTATTTATTTGAGAAATATACCTAAAATATCATTGGTTGAATATGTGAACAAAATGAATAATGAATAACCGCAAGGCGCAGTGGATTAGTCGCCGGTTTCCTATGCCGAAGGTCGCGGGTTCGATTCCCGCAAGGGGCGATCGTATGTGACTTAGGTACGAGACTATTGAAGTCACCGAGGGTTTTCTCCGGGCACTCCGGTTTCCTCCCTCCCTTCAATAATGGTACTGGACGCAGTCAATATAAAATTTCAAAAATAAAAATTCGATTTTCTGTCCATCTTCCAATAGCGAAATCTCTGCCTTTACACCACCTGTTTGAGTGATGGATGTGTATTTGCTGTGTATGTAAGGGTGGATGAGACAGGTGAGCGTGTATGTTGGTACAGATCGCCGCGCTTCCAGCCTGATTGATTTGGGGAAAGGCGGGTATATAGCATCCATTATCATTATTATTATTATTATTATTATTATTATTATTATTATTATTATTATTATTATTATTATTATTATTATTATTATTATTAAGTAAGGGCAAGTATTACATATATAAGAACTATTACATCTATAAGAACTATTACATATATAAGAACTATTACATGTATAAGAACTATTACATCTATAAGAACTATTACATCTATAAGAACTATTACATATATAAGAACTATTACATGTATAAGAACTATTACATATATAAGAACTATTACATGTATAAGAACTATTACATGTATAAGATCTATTACATGTATAAGAACTATTACATCTATAAGAACTATTACATATATAAGAACTATTACATGTATAAGAACTATTACATATATAAGAACTATTACATGTATAAGAACTATTACATATATAAGAACTAGTACATTTATAAGAACTATTACATCTATAAGAACTATTACAAATATAAGAACTATTACATATATAAGAACTATTACATATATAAGAACTATTACATGTATAAGAACTATTACATATATAAGAACAGTGCCACAAACTTCGGAAATGAAAGCATTGTGTTAAACTTAAGGTAGAGAGCTTACCTAGTGTTCAGTCAGCTTGTAACATCAGTCTGTTTGTCACTGTTTCAGTCAGTTATGACGTGCTCACAGTGGTGAAGACACTGAAACTCCGATGGCATGGCCACGTCACCAGATCATCAGGCATTGCAAAGACCATCAAGAAAAGGGAGAACGAAAAAGAGGTGGGAGGACAACATTCAGTAGTTTGGTGTTATGATTATGTTATAGAATGCCCTAATTTACATGAACATAAACACTGTTTTCAAACCGACTTACTGTCAAAAGATTGTTGTAGATCACATTAGTCTTTATTGTAAGACTTTAAAGAATAAATTTATTTAGTAATATAATTTCTATTCACTGTAGTCCTAACACTAAAGTCTGAGTGAGATGCAGTAACTGATCTAATTTTTGACTGCCACAAATAATCAGTTGCGGAATAATTGCCACAATTGATTGGTCCGTTATTGACTGATTGAGAAAGACGCAGTACTTGATAACTGACTGAAACACAGAGTCAAACAGACTGATGTTACAAGCTGACTGAACACTAGGTAAGCTGTCTACTTAAGTTTAACTCAATGCTGGCATTTCCGAAGTTTGTGGCACTGTTTGATCTCCAGAAAGAGTGTGTTATAAACTCGGATGCTTTGCTTAATCTGCTGACCTGTTTACTGTTAATTGTCTTCTTACATGTTGTCAATTTAATGGGTAAATTTAAACTTAAGTAGCTCTTACCCCAACTATCCCATTAACTGTCAGATTACTTTCAGCCCTTAATAAAGTATTAACTTTAGTTAACTCACTGGCTAACGATTGACTTACATGGATACTGCCTGATACTGCCATTACACCGATTGAGTACGACACTGTAATCCACTCATTAAGCCTCACTGTAACATATTGCAATATTTTACCCTGCATTATACGTATATATATATATCCTGTGTGGGTTGAACGGACAGTAATGTGATGGTATCCGGGGTATTCCTTTTTCTCTGCCTCTGCCTACTACTGGTCCAAACCAGATAGGGACATGAAACTAGTCAAACAGTTTATTTGTGAAGTAGGGGGTAGACAGGTAACGTTGGACAAATAGAATCCTCCCCTCTACGATACTACTCCCCTTCATATTTGTATTACTATACTATCAACACTGTTTTGTCACTGTACTATCAACACTGTTTTGTCACTATACTATCAACACTGTTTTGTCACTGTACTATCAACACTGTTTAATTACTATACTATAAACACTGTTTTATTACTGTACTATCAGCACTGTTTTATTACTATACTATCAACACTGTTTTATTATTATACTATCAACACTGTTTTATTACTATACTATCAACACTGTTTTGTCACTATGCTCGATGAAGAAGACGTTAATAAAACAACCAACCAATCACTGTACTATCAACACTGTTCACAGTGCACGTGTTCATAATGATGTTTTGTTACTGTACTATCAACACTGTGGACAGTACAAGTGTTCATAATGATGTTTTATCACTATACTATCAACACTGTGCACAGTGCAAGTGTTCATAATGATGTTTTGTCACTGTACTATCAACACTGTGGACAGTACAAGTGTTCATAATGATGTTTTGTCACTGTACTATCAACACTGTGGACAGTGCAAGTGTTCATAATGATATTTTTTCACTATACTATTAATACTGTGGACAGTGCAAATGTTCATAATGAGGTTTTGTCACTATACTATCAACACTATGCACAGTGCAAGTGTTCATAATGATGTTTTGTCATTATACTATCAACACTGTGCACAGTGCAAGTGTTCATAATGATGTTTTTAAACTATACTATCAACACTGTGGACAGTGCAAGTGTTCATAATTATGCTTTATGACTGTACTATCAACACTGCAGAGGTCAAGTACCATATCAGTTACCTCCCTTGCATACACCATTCTCGTACTTCCCCAACCACAAAAATGACGGAAGGGAAGTGACCTCGATCTCGTGATGACGTCTTTCCGGCTCCATTTGAAGAAAGTAGACACAGCTAAGTGTACTTGACTGCTCTTTTTGTTCAATATGTTCTTTCTGTGCCTGTGACGCGTCTGCCTTTATTTATCTATGTTATCTAAGCTATCTATACAAATAACCAAAGGGAGACGCGTCACAGACATAGGCGCTGGCGTGTCTAGATACAAGGTCATAGTCTGCTGAATGATATCACAGGGACAATAACCAAGTACAATGGATCCGCGATAGCCACAAAGAAGTGGATCGTCGATCGCGCAGCGGTAGATAACGCCCAGCCATTTGTATTACGGACTGTACGCTACTTCTTCTACCGCTATGCTATCGATGGTGTGTTGGTTGTTATATTTGTATTACGGACTGTACGCTACTTCTTCTACCGCTATGCTATCGATGGTGTGTTGGTTGTTATATTAACGTCTTCTTCATCCAAATAATAAGACGTATGCACGCAGTCACACACATTTTACCGTTATGCTATCTATGGTGTGTTGCTTTTATATTAACGTCTTCTTCATCCCAAAGATAAGACGTATGCACGCAGTCACACACATTTTACCGTTATGCTATCGATGGTGTGTTGGTTTTTATATTAACGTCTTCTTCATCCCAAAGATAAGACGTATGCACGCAGTCACACACATTCGCACCACATACATAGCCTACATATCAAATATTATTGTATTTTATGCGATCGCGGATCCATATCGCTTGGTTAACGCCCTTGTGATGAGATAGTCCGTACCTCGCCTCCCACCATTCTGCCTCACCCCCCTCCCATCTCACCTCACACTTCATCACTCTCTATCCCCTCCCTCACTTCTCTTCCTCTTCGCCCTTATAGCAGACAGTGAAACACAGGAAGCTGTCTACCAAGGCTGCATCACCTATAGGTCTACGTGCTCAACTAACACAAGAAAAAAACGAAACTCCAAAATCCACAACATTATGAATACGCAATTCAATGTCAAAGGAATGCTGAATACAAAAGAGAGGGCGAAAAACAAACACCACACAGCACTTTTGTAAAGATGAACGGTGCGTGGTAAGGTAGATTTATTGAAACAGTCAGACAAGCAGACGACATCTTACGATGGAGAAAAAATAAAATTTGAAATACTTTTTTTTTAAAAATAATGACGGCGCGCACAGTTTTGGGTAAGAACGGCAGTAGTTGTACAGGCGTAGTGTTTAGCAAGCTAGTTTAAAGCCATTTGATATTGTGCTTTTTCATTTTAATGTTGGTCATTCTCCCTGCTCTCTGTGGTCAATATGTTCTTCAAGGATACTTGTACAGGCGTAGTGTTTAGCTAGCTAGCTTACAGCCATTGGCTTTTGTGCTTTTTCAGTTTAGTTTAATGTTGGTCTTTCTCCCTGCTCTCTGTGGTCAATATGTTCTTCAAGGATATATAGAAGTAATAGCTTGCAATCCTTATTTTTTGTAGCATTCTCTCTATGTCTGTATCTGTCTGTCTTTCTGTCTGTTTGTCTCTCTGTATCTGTGTCTGTCTGTCTCTCTTTCCATCTGTGTATAGGGGGGGAGGGGTAGAAGGAAGGGGAAAACTACGGGGAATAAACTAATTATACCTATTATACAACTGTTAACAAGAAGCATTTAGTTCTCATTTCACACACAGGGCTTAAGAAAGGGCCGGGGAGCGTAAGTGTGGGGGAGAGAGAGGGGGAGTGGGTGAAAGATCAAAGTCAAGTGATGAATGTGATAGTTGACTTTCTACATCGTTAGCATTCAAACTATAAACCTAAACGGAGAGGGAGAAAGAGAGAGAGAGAGACAGAGACAAAAAGAGATGGACAGACAGAGAGGCAGAAAGACACAGACAGACACAGACGTTATTTCCAGTGAGGAATAAGATCAAGAAAAATAATAATATTAATAAAATAATAACAACTACAATAATAATAATAGCAACAGCAACAACAACAACAATAATAATAATAATAATAATAATAATAATAATAATAATAATAATAATAATAATAATAATAATAATAATAATAATAATAATAATAAATAAAAATAATAATAATAATAATAATAATAATAATAATAATAATAATAATAATAATAATAATAATAATAATAATAATATGTCTGTTAACGGTAACATAAGGCAAAACAGGATTAGGGTAGACACTCCGGATTTTCCTCCTCCCCCCCCCCCTCCCTGCATGCATTCTAGATATAGATTCGGATTTTCAAACTCAACAACTTTGTTGGGAAAGTACCCCTCTGAAAATAGAACGCATTTAGCTGTGATCGCGCTCGGAAATGTAAGAGAGAGAGAGAGAGAGAGAGAGAGAGAGAGAGAGAGAGAGAGAGAGAGAGAGAGAGAGAGAGAGAGAGAGAGAAAGAGAGGGGGGTGGGTGGGTAGCAAACTTGTTTTTTCCAACCTAGTTCCAGTCATTCGCCCAAATAATATAATATTAGTTAAATAAATAATTGCTTTGGTGCTTGCAATAAAAATGTCACTGTTTTTTGAGACCATTATAAACTTGCTTTGCCTTGTTGTGCTGAAGTGACATCAACGTATCAATAGCGCATTGAAGTTTTGTCATGGTTGTATTGTTGATATAGATGTGAAATCGTTGTATGTATGCTTTATGTGTTATGTATTACTTTTACTCCTTATTATTAATTGAGTCAGTATATTACTCATCATAAAATAATAATAATAATAATAATACTTACTGCTTCAAAATGCAAATCTCGACTTGAGCTTGAAGCTGTGCAGATCGAAATAGAATAAGATCTAGCAGCAGCTATTTTTATGCACGGATGTTTCACCACAGGCTCTGAAGTCTTTTCTTTTGTCTTTGTAAACTCCTAAATACGTACGTAGTATAGTATGTAATTGAGGCCTACGAAAGACGAGAATTCCCAGCCTGTGGTCACGTAGTCCTGCCAGCATTCGTTCCTAAAACATCGGATAGCTCAGCTCGACTCGGAGAGCTTCGTTCGACTTCGGTAATTGCCTTTTTCGGGAAAGTGACTGGAATTAGGTTGGAAAAAACAAGTTCGCGGGTGGGTAGGGGGAAGAGATTAAGATTGCAATTCTCCAATACAATACATTATGTTATTGCCACAAGGATGTTGGCATTAATCTTACAAACAGTATTCCCTTCAGTCACTCACACACGCAGTTTAATCATACAATCGCACATAAAATTTAAAATTTTTAAAAAGTAAATAACTAACTTCGTAACAAGGGAACTAATCATACTTACTATAAAACTGTGAACAAGAACCATATAGCCTTCATGTCAGCACAAGTAACAAGGGAACTAATTATACTTACTATAAAACTGTGAACAAGAACCATACATCCTTCATGTCACCACAAGTAACAAGGGAACTAATTATACTTACTATAAAACTGTGAACAAGAACCATATAGCCTTCATTTCACCACAAGTAACAAGGGAACTAATTATACTTACTATAAAACTGTGAACAAGAACCATATAGCCTTCATTTCACCACAAGTAACAAGGGAACTAATTATACTTACTATAAAAGTGTGAACAAGAACCATACATCCTTCATTTCACCACAAGTAACAAGGGAACTAATTATACTTACTAAAAAACTGTGAACAAGAACCATACATCCTTCATGTCACCACAAGTAACAAGGGAACTAATTATACTTACTAAAAAACTGTGAACAAGAACCATATAGCCTTCATTTCACCACAAGTAACAAGGGAACTAATTATACTTACTATAAAAGTGTGAACAAGAACCATACATCCTTCATTTCACCACAAGTAACAAGGGAACTAATTATACTTACTAAAAAACTGTGAACAAGAACCATATAGCCTTAATTTCACCACAAGTAACAAGGGAACTAATTATACTTACTATAAAAGTGTGAACAAGAACCATACATCCTTCATTTCACCACAAGTAACAAGGGAACTAATTATACTTACTAAAAAACTGTGAACAAGAACCATACATCCTTCATGTCACCACAAGTAACAAGGGAACTAATTATACTTACTATAAAACTGTGAACAAGAACCATATAGCCTTCATTTCACCACAAGTAACAAGGGAACTAATTATACTTACCATAAAACTGTGAACAAGAACCATATAGCCTTCATGTCACCACAAGTAACAAGGGAACTAATTATACTTACTATAAAACTGTGAACAAGAACATATAGCCTTCATTTCACCACAAGTAACAAGGGAACTAATTATACTTACTATAAAACTGTGAACAAGAACCATATAGCCTTCATTTCATCACAAGTAACAAGGGAACTAATTATACTTACTATAAAAGTGTGAACAAGAACCATATAGTCTTCACTTCACCACAAGTAACAAGGGATCTAATTATACTTACTATAAAACTGTGAACAAGAACCATATAGCCTTCATTTCATCACAAGTAACAAGGGAACTAATTATACTTACTATAAAACTGTGAACAAGAACATATAGCCTTCATTTCATCACAAGTAACAAGGGAACTAATTATACTTACTATAAAACTGTGAACAAGAACCATATAGCCTTCATTTCACCACAAGTAACAAGGGAACTAATTATACTTACTATAAAACTGTGATCAAGAATCATATAGCCTTCATTTCACCACAAGTAAAAAGGGAACTAATTATACTTACTATAAAACTGTGAACAAGAACCATATAGCCTTCATTTCACCACAAGTAACAAGGGAACTAATTATACTTACTATAAAACTGTGAACAAGAACCATATAGCCTTCATTTCACCACAAGTAACAAGGGAACTAATTATACTTACTATAAAACTGTGAACAAGAACTATAACCTTCATTTCACCAGAAGGGCTTAAGGCAGGGGCGGGGTGTTTGAAAGATTAATGTCAATTGATGAATGTGATGTATGACTTTCCAAATCCTTAACATAAAACATATAAACCTGAATGGAGAGAGAGAGAGAGAGAGAGAGAGAGAGAGAGAGAGAGAGAGAGTGAGAGAGAGAGTTGTTGCCTATCCTGTAAATCATTGTTTGTAATTACATGTTGTTTTTTTCCTTGAATAAAATATTTGTTTAAACCAGAGAGAGAGAGAAAGAGAGAGAGAGGTTAAGATAAGACAAAATAAGATAAGATTTTTTTTTTATTTAACCAAAGTAATAGAGTAAGCAGTGGTCTGCTTTTTTAACATATGGCTTCAACCTTAAGGAGGGACTAGTCTAATAAAATTACAAAACAACATTGAACAATAATGTTTACAGATCGGCTTGAGTAAGAACACATGTTTGGACATGGCATGCACTGCAAGGAAATGGGGCCGGTGTGGTTACAAATCAATTTTAGATTTGTATTTAACATTTAAAGCATTGTAAAGATCAATTAGGTTGTAATTAACAAAGCTGAACGTTGTGGCCAAGTGGCCTAAGAAACCAATGGCGCCTGACAGGTGTGGGGTCGATCCAGCATCTGGGCGTTATGTTTCTCCGAATATTATTTGCTTTCGACTCGGGCGACGTCTCGTGGGTTTTCTCCGGGTACTCAGGTTTGCTCCCCAGCAACATTTCAAAAACACAACTAATATTAGGTTGGTTGAGTTTGGGCGCGCTACAGGTTGCGACTACGCCTTCCCCGGGGGAGGCGGCCCAGAATTTCCCAATAAAGAGGGACAATAAGGCGTTAAAAAAGGTTAGAGGAAATTATACACATTAACTAGCGCATATGCATTATTTTTCCCAAATCATTTAAACAAAACAATATCCTATCCTATCCCGTAACTCGGTGGTCGTAGGTCAAGGGATTGGCCTTGGGCTTTGATGTCCTTGTTGATGCCATTGCATGTTGTTGGTCATTATTTTGGTTTTCCATGCACTTATTTCCATTCCATAGGCTCTGGAGGTGGTGTCAAGCCTCTGTACCAGCTGTTCAAGTTCTTGTTCCTCTCCAGACAATCCATCAATGTCATCCGCAAAACGAAGGTTGGAGATTGCTCTACCCCCTATGCTGACTGTGCCTTCGTGATCTGCAAGGGCATCTGACATGATGCACTCTAGGAAAATGCTAAAGAGTGTTGGAGAGAGTAGGCATCCTTGACGCACACCGATTGTACGACTTAAAGAAGTGTTTTAACCCAAGTATTTTATGCAAATTAATTTTACCAGAAAAGTAGTCATATGTATTTTGGGGTCTTGCATAGATCACCTAGCTGTACTGATGAAGAACACGGGAGGGTTAATGTCTTGATCAATAAGCTGTTTGAGGAGCATGGGAGGGAGCGAGTGATTATGACTGGTGATTTTAATTATCCTGAGATTGACTGGGACCTCGAGATTTCCAAGAAGGGTTCTGAGCATCCAGCCAGTGTTTTTTCTTGAGACGGTACAACAGCAGTTTTTGACTCAGCATATGAACGAACCAACTTATTATAGAGCTTTGCAAAAAGCAAATGTTCTTGATGTTATTTTAACCAACGGTGAACTTGGGTCGTCAGTCGACCTTCTCCTGCCCTTAGGTAAGAGCCATCACTTGGTAATAGAATTTTCTCTTCTTACCGGTGGGAACGCCAGTGCAGGACCAGTTTGCGAAGGGTGATTATGAGGGTATGAAGTGGTTTGCACAAAAGCATGAATGGAAGAGAGAATTGCATGAGGGTTTGAATGTGAACGAATGTTGGGATAAAATAAAGTGGATGCTGAAAGAGGCTAAAGAAAGGTTCATACCAGTGAGGTTTAAACTAGATGGTGGAGGGGGTAGAAAGATTAATATTCCACCAGATATGCATGACAAGATTAAGAAAGCCAACAAAATATCAGCCCTGCTTGTAAGAATTATAAGTAATAAATCCAAGGACATAATGGTCCCCCTCTTTATGGCTCTTATACGTCCCATCTTGGAGTACGCTAACCCCGTCTGGTGCCCATACTTAAGGACTTATGTTGACTTGATCCAGGGTGTTCAGCGCAGATTCACCAGGAAGATATGTACGTGGAATCTACGAGGAGAGACTGAAGTCTCTGAGGTTGCCCAGTTTAGAATATAGGAAAGAGCAGGGTGATTTAATCCAAATTTTTAAAATCGTGCAACATTTTTAGGATCCTTTAACCACTTGTTATCTTCTAAATATTAATGACGTTGGTTTAACACGAGATCACAAATTTAAACTTACTAAAACTTTTAATAATACTCGCAAATTTAATAAGTATTTTACTAATAGAATTGTATCCCCTTGGAATAACCTGGATGACGAGGTTGTGGATGCTAAATTATTCAATGTGTTCAAGAATAGTCTGGACAAGTTATTTAAGGATAGCATCTACTCCACCAAATTGGAATCTAAAAAAATATAAATTTCATGGTAGGCACTGAGGCCAGAGGTTTGGGTCTTAGGACCCTCATCAAGATCAATTATGAGGGCCAAAGGCTATGTAGACTACATGCTGAACTATGCTATTCTATGATGTGTGGCTCCTTTTTGCTTGTTTAACATAAGATAACATAATTGTTGCTTTAGGTCCAGCGGACTCTTCCGAGCCAAATCAGGACCGGACAACCCCCAATCCGCATAAAAGATCTGCTGAAACAACCCTAGTGGGAAAATTGAATGCTCTCCACCAGCCAGTCACTTTACAATAAAGACATCCCACGCAGGGGACGCTGAGGCTGTACTCTAATTTATCGAACCCCCGTTTACAAAAACAAAATAGAATACAAACATCATTATAAATTATCAACAAAACATATACATATAAAATGCCTACATTGCTAAATAATAACATCATAGGAAGCCCTGGTGACCACCTCGCAGAAAGTGTCCAATATTCCCAAGCTGATCCAACAGACCTCATACACAAACAAGGAATCTTGTCCTGGAAGAGTTTTCAAGAAAAAAAGGTAGGTGACTGGTCTGGCAAAGAAGAAGATAGTATAGCAGATTGATAGAACAGAGCAGGACTGAGAAAGAGCAAATGAGAAAGACAGCGACAGTGGGAATTTAAAGCACTAACTTTCCAGAAAGTGGGGATACTATTTATAATGAAACCCCCGGCACCCCAACGGGGGTTTTTGCTTGTTTGCTGAATGCATGTTTATATAGTTGTCCCTGTAACCTCTACTTCATCTCTCTTCATTTGTTCTATAATCTATCAGTAACAGTTTATTTTAAAAACAACACAATGTCTATTTTATATTTTTATAAACATTTTTATACTTTATATACAGAGTACTCCTTTAGCTGTTAGAAACATGCAATTACATAGCCCGTACACAACAACAAAGTGCTGTATTACACAGACTGTACACAGCAACAAAGTGTTGTATTACACAACCTGTACACAACAACACAGTGCTGTATTACATAGACTGTACACAACAACAAAGCACTGTGAGCCAGTACACAATAACACCTGTACACAACACTTCGCTGTGACCACTATCGTGTGTTGAATTGTAGGCCTATATGTAATATAGAATATCAAATTTTGGCATACATTAGTTCCTTCAAAATAAATTAGTTCTTCATTGTCTACAGGGTCCAGCGGACTGCATAAAGCCGAATCAGAACCACAGAATCAGGCCACAACTTGGATAAAAGAGGATTCACCCCTGATCCAAATAAAGGATCTACTGAAACAACCTTAGTGGTAACAGTACTGAAGGCACTCCATCAGCCGGTCACTTTACAATAAAGGCATCACACACAGGGGACGCTGAGGCTATACTCTAACTTATCGAACCCCCTTTACAAAAACAAAATAGAATACA
The DNA here is from genome assembly GCA_036898135.1 of Oncomelania hupensis. Lineage (NCBI taxonomy): Eukaryota > Metazoa > Mollusca > Gastropoda > Littorinimorpha > Pomatiopsidae > Oncomelania > Oncomelania hupensis. The sequence goes on along the minus strand of CM072522.1, from coordinate 61,046,482 downwards.
AACATTATTATAAAATATCAACAAAAGACATACATAAAAATGTCTACATTATAACTAATAGTATCATAGTAAGCCCTAGTGACCATTTGGCAGAAAGCGTCCAATATTCCCAAGCTGACCCAACAGACTTCATTTATAAATGAGTAGTTTTGGAAGAGCTTTCAAGAAAAAAGGTAGGTGACTAGCCTAGCGAAGAAGACAGTGTAGTAGATTGATAAAACAGAGTAGAAATTAGAAAGAACAAAGGAGTAAGACAGCAACAGTGTGAATTTAAAGTACTAAATTTTCAGCAAGTGGGGATACCATTTAAACAGAAACCCTGGGCACTCCAAAATAAAAAAAAAATTCATTCTACGGACATCATAGGCTGCAGCACACAGCAACATAATGCCAATATTGATATAGTTTAGTTTCACAATATTATAAACTTTCTTCTACCTTTGTGTGTTTAGTGTCCTCTAAGAGTACTGTCTATACCCGACGATCAACCCTAATTTGTTACAACGGACAAGAGAGAAAAAGATCAATCAAAAGAAAGTATATCCCATGCCAAGCGCCACCAGCTAACATTTTAAGTAAAGTCAATTACAAAAGAAATTATAACATTGTTACCCAAGTTGACAATATTGCAGAGAGTAGCAGGAATTTATAAAATAGGTCAAATAATGTATTAATACAGAAATATTAACACAATGTCAATTTTTAAACAAAATTATTGCTTACATATGTTTCATATTATATCATTAATTCATTCAAATCCATTGTTTTGGAATGCAATCCTGGAATAAAGTAGATCTCTATATTAGCTCCTGTAGCTGTATCAAGGATGAAGTGATCATAGTAAAAGGATTTGATGACCATTAACTCCAAAGGCCAGGTTGTATCTACATTCTTCACATTCATATTTACATGCAGTAACTCATCACAGCCATTGTCATGCACCATCAATCCTAAAACAAGGAAGCTAACAGCAGGGTGACTCTCTTGGTTGTCTCCTTTACAATCAATGCTAAAATGTTACACATCATATACACTGGCATCACAAAGGTGGTTACAAACATCCCATGCCATACAAAAGTGGTTACAAACATCCCATGCCCTACAATGATGGTTACAAACATCCCATGCCCAAAGGTGGACCTACAAATATCGCCTGTATTGTAGTTTCTCTTCAGCATGTCTCAATCTATGCTTCTTAAATTACTCTACTAGAGGGAAAAGTTATCACATGTATAATGTGTCTTCACAGTATGTGACAACTGGTGATCCCTCAAACTGCTAGCATAATGTGTCTTCATGGTATGTGACAACTGGTGATACCTCAGACTCCTAGCGTAAGTGTTGTCTACTTTACATTCATTACATTACATTATTATTGCTTTAGGTCCAGCGGACTCTTCCGAGCCAAATCAGGACCGGACAACCCCCGATCCACATAAAAGATCTGCTGAAACAACCCTAGTGGGAAAACCGAAAGCTCTCCACCAGCCAATCACTTTACAATAAAGACAACCAACGCAGGGGACAGCTGAGGCTTCACCCCAACTTATCGATCCCCCGTTTACAAAAACAAAATAGAATACAAACATCATTATAAATTATCAACAAAACACATACATATAAAATGCCTACATTGCTAAATAATAACATCATAGGAAGCCCTAGTAACCACCTGGCAGAAAGCGTCCAATATTCCCAAGTTGATCCAACAGACCTCATACACAAACAAGGAGTCTTGTCCCGGAAGAGTTTTCAAGAAAAAAGGTAGGAGACTGGGCTAGCGAAGAAGACGATAGTATAGCAGATTGATAGAACAGAGCAGGAATGAGAAAGAGCAAATGAGAAAGACAGCGACAGTGGGAATTTAAAGCACTAAATTTCCAGAAAGTGGGGATACTATTTATACTGAAACCCCGGCACCCAAACGGGGGTCTTTACATTCAATGGTTAAATGTCACACATATATTCACTGACAATATTCAACACATGCTTTCCATGCCAAACATTGAACGCCATTTCCCCTCTAGCTTATTGTTTGTTCACATATTTTGGAATGAATTTGAAAGGGCCATTAATTCTAAATGCTATAATTCTGTTGCCTTCCAATTTAGCGAGCATCTGTTAATATTTGGCTGTGACAGAAATATAAAAAGTGATAAAATATTGGACTTAATAATATTATTATTTAAATCATATATTTACAGATGTAAAACTGAAAAACAGCCTCCACTCTATCAGTCATTTACAGCTGTTAAAAAACACAGATATGAGATGGAGAAGTATATACGAGTAGCTTGTGTACAACCCAGTCAACTGACACAAGAAAAATGTATACAAGCATGACATCCCTATATCCCACTGGGTTGAACACTTATAATTCATGTATTGGTTTGTTTGCCTCAATTGTTGTTCTTTAAGAAGTTGTTAAAAGAGTACTCCATGACCTCTCTCTCTCTTTCCCTGTCTGTCTCTGTGTGTACACAAACATAAACCTCTCTCTCTCTCTCTTTCCCTGTCTGTCTCTGTGTGTACACAAACCTAAACCTCTCTCTCTCTCTCTTTCCCTGTCTGTCTCTGTGTGTACACAAACCTAAACCTCTCTCTCTCTTTCTTTCCCTGTCTGTCTCTGTGTGTACACAAACCTAAACCTCTCTCTCTCTTTCCCTGTCTGTCTCTGTGTGTACACAAACGTAAACCTCTCTCTCTCTCTTTCCCTGTCTGTCTCTGTGTGTACACAAACGTAAACCTCTCTCTCTCTCTATTTCCCTGTCTGTCTCTGTGTGTACACAAACCTAAACCTCTCTCTCTCTCTCTTTCCCTGTCTGTCTCTGTGTGTACACAAACCTAAACCTCTCTCTCTCTCTCTTTCCCTGTCTGTCTCTGTGTGTACACAAACGTAAACCTCTCTCTCTCTCTCTTTCCCTGTCTGTCTCTGTGTGTACACAAACCTAAACCTCTCTCTCTCTCTCTTTCCCTGTCTGTCTCTGTGTGTACACAAACCTAAACCTCTCTCTCTCTCTCTTTCCCTGTCTGTCTCTGTGTGTACACAAACGTAAACCTCTCTCTCTCTCTCTTTCCCTGTCTGTCTCTGTGTGTACACAAACCTAAACCTCTCTCTCTCTCTCTCTTTCCCTGTCTGTCTCTGTGTGTACACAAACGTAAACCTCTCTCTCTCTCTCTTTCCCTGTCTGTCTCTGTGTGTACACAAACGTAAACCAAACCTGATGGAATAGTATATATTGTAAAAATTATAGTCATTATGTACAGATTGGAAGTTTTCTTTATACTTGATTTGATGACTAATCTGTACAATTGAAACATTGCAAAATTTTGTGATTTTCTTTCAATATTGTATGCGTAATAGTTTATAATTGTATTTATCCATGTTCTGTACTAATAATGTTTCATGCATGTTTTGGAACTAAAAAAAATATACATTTTTTAAATCCTGAACAAACACACCCGGCTTGAAAGCTGGCATGAAAAGGATGAGACTACCCAACCTGAGTCCCCAAATCCAATGGCTTGATGCAGATCTATAACACAAGTTCCAAATCCAAAGATTTAAAGCAGAACTATACATGTAACACAGGTCCAATAGCTTGACGCAGAACTATAACACAAGTTCCAAATCCAAAGGCTTGACGCAGAACTATAACAGTTCCAGATCCAATGGTTTGACGCCAAATTACAACACAAGTTCCAAATGCAATATCTTGACGCAGAACTATAACACAAGTTCCAAATAGAATGTATGTTAGTTATTCATTGCGTATGCTTACAGGGTCCAGCAGACAGCAAAGAGCTGAATCAGGACCACAAAATCAAGACCACAACTTTGCTGAAATAGGTCTCACCCCCGATCTGCATAAAAGATCTGCCGAAACAACCCTAGTGGTTTACAATAAAGACATCCCATGCAGGGGACGCTGAGGCTATACTCTAATTTATTGAACCCCGTTTACAAAAAACAAAATAGAATACAAACACCATTATAAAATATCATCAAAACATATACATATGAAATGCCTACATTATGAAATAATGACATCATAGAAAGGCCCAGAGACCATTTGGCACAAGGCGTCCAATATTTCCAACCTGATCCAACAGACATTACACACAAATGAGGAGTTTTATCCCAGAAAAGTTTTCAAGAAAAAAGGTAGGTGACTGGTCTAGCGAAGAAGAAGACTGTAAAGTAGATTGAACAGAGTAGGAATGAGAAAGAACAAATGAGAAAGACAGCGACAGTGTGAAATTAATGCACTAAATTTCCAGAAAGTGGGGATACTATTTATACTGAAATCCCCGGCACCCCCACAGGGCCAAATAGAATGGCTTGACTCAGAACTATAACACAACGCAACTACTTATCCACTTCTTTCCATGTGACAATGGTGATACTTCAAACTCCTAACACAAGTGTTGTCTCCTTTACATTCAATGTGACAATGGTATGTGACAACTGGTGATACTTCAAACACCTAGCACAAGTGGCGTCTCCTTTACATTCAATGTGACAATGGTATGTGACAATGGTGATACTTCAAACTCCTAACACAAGTGTCGTCTCCTTTACATTCCATGTGACAATGGTATGTGACAATGGTGATACTTCAAACTCCTAGCACAAGTGTCGTCTCCTTTACATTCAATGTGATAATGGTATGTGACAATGGTGATACTTCAAACTCCTAGCACAAGTGTCGTCTCCTTTACATTCAATGTGACAATTTTACAGAGCTGCCAACCCCTAAAAAAAAATTCAGTAGCAAACAAAGAAAAATATCAGTAGTTTCAGCTCAATTTCAGTAGCAAATGTACGAACAAGAATTTTCACATGATAAAATGAGCATTATTTAAAATGTTGATATTAGCTTAAATAAAAACCAAACACCAACACAAAAAGCATTAACTTTCAAATATTTATTTTTAAAATGATAAAAAAACAGTTTTAACATTTTGTTTGGAAAAGCTAACCCAATGGCTCACTACATGTACTAATGGCATGGATACTGCATTGGTTTAAAACCAAATTGTTAAAGCTGCTATTTATATTAAAAAATAAAAAAAAACATTGTCAGTTATAGGTTCACAGGCATAGACATGTTAGGGCTTTTCTTCTGCTAGGGCAGAAACAGTTGCCCTCTTGCATCTCTGTAGCAGCTCTACTGGCAAATCTGCCTGGTAGCAAGGGCGTCCCTGGAACTTTGACTTGAGGACTAGCAAGGCTTCAGTCTGCTCTGCGCCAAGGGATGGTCTGAACACTGTTCTGTTCTTTCGAACCTGGCTAAAGATCCTTTCACAGGCTGCATTACTGACAGGAATCTCTCAGTCTACCGCGCAGTGGCTGCTGAGCTAAAAATAGCGCACACGCAAAGCGCTATACGAAAGTCTATGATATTGACGAAAGCCTAGTAGGCCTACGTCTCTCGCGGCTTTGTTTCGATACTTGTAAAAAAATAGGTATGCTTTGAAATTTTTCTTCTGTAGTATTTCTTGAAATGGCGTAGTTGCGGAATTAAAGAACATTTTCCGGAGAAACTACGGACGTTCCGTAGGGGTTGGCAGCTCTGCAATGGTATGTGACAATGGTGATACTTCAAACTCCTAACACAAGTGTTGTCTCCTTTACATTCAATGTGACAATGGTATGTGACAATGGTGATACTTCAAACACCTAGCACAAGTGTCGTCTCTTTTACATTCAATGTGACAATGGTATGTGACAATGGTGATACTTCAAACTCCTAGCACAAGTGTGGTCTCCTTTACATTCAATGTGACAATGGTATGTGACAACTGGTGATACTTCAAACACCTAGCACAAGTGTCGTCTCCTTTACATTCCATGTGACAATGGTATGTGACAATGGTGATACTTCAAACTCCTAGCACAAGTGTCGTCTCCTTTACATTCAATGTGACAATGGTATGTGACAATGGTGATACTTCAAACACCTAGCAGAAGTGTTGTCTCCTTTACATTCAATGTGACAATGGTATGTGACAATGGTGATACTTCAAACACCTAGCAGAAGTGTTGTCTCCTTTACATTCAATGTGACAATGGTATGTGACAACTGGTGATACTTCAAACTCCTAGCACAAGTGTGTCCTTTCCATTCAATGGTTAAATGTCACACATAATATTTACTGATAAAATTCAACATAATTTATTACATACACTGTACGCCATTGTTCCTCCAGCATATGCTTGGAGTACTATATTCATATTTCAATTTGACCAATGTTCAAAACATTGCTCGGGCCAATATACAATATTGATGTCAAGAGTAAGCTAGTCGATTATAGGGTGCAGCGGACTGCAAAGAGCAGAAGTTGAAAAAGGCTGTCAAGAGTTTTAGGCATTTAGACTTATTTGACCTTGAGGAAAAACTTCAAAATAACCTGAACAGATTGGTTTTATCTAATGAATCGTTTTGTTTTTTTCTTCTTTTCTGCCTGCAGCTTATGTTACTGTAAGCTTCTTCAAGTACTCTTTTAAATGAAAGCACAACCGCTAATTGCCTTTTCTGATGTACCAACTGTGATTCATCACACTGTCAGCATGAATAAAAGCATTAGATATTACACATATGTCACATCCATTTTCACTTCAGTATGCATCAACACGCGTGGCTTCAAATCGTCAGCAAAAACATCTCACAAACATGATGTTTCTCCTCTGAACATGTAAGTGCATGTCTCTTCAACTTGCAAGCTGAAAGAAAAGATGTTCTTAAAAACGTCAAACACATGAATTTTTGTGTCCAGAATGTGTGAATTTGTGCTTCTTCAAATCGCTAACCATGGTGAAAGTTTTATTACAAACATCACACGCATGACTTTTCTCTCCTGTATGTATAAGCTTATGTACCTTCAAATTGCTAGCCTGAGTAAAAGCTTTATTACAAACATCACACACATGATTCTTCTCTTCTGTATGTATAAGCTTATGTCTATTCAAATGTCCAGCCGCAGTGAAAGCTTTATTACAAACATCACACACATGATTCTTCTCTCCTGTATGTATCAGCTTATGTAACTTCAAATTGCCAGCAAGAGTAAAAGCTTTATTACAAACATCACACACATGATTCTTCTCTCCTGTATGTATAAGCTTATGTCTATTCAATTGGCCAGCCCGAGTAAAAACTTTATTACAAACATCACACACATGATTCTTCTCTTGGACTGTATGTATAAGCTTATGTACCTTCAAATCACCAGCCCGAGTAAAAGCTTTATTACAAACATCACACACATGATTCTTCTCTTGGACTGTATGTATAAGCTTATGTATCTTCAAATCACCAGCCCGAGTAAAAGCTTTATTACAAACATCACACACATGATTCTTCTCTCCTGTATGTGAAAGCTTATGTACCTTCAAATCACCAGCACGAGTGAAAGCTTTATTACAAACATCACACACATGATTCTTCTCTCCTGTATGTATAAGTTTATGTACCTTCAAATGGACAGCCCGAGTGAAAGCTTTATTGATTGATTGATTGATTGATTGATTTATTATTGCTTTAGGTCCAGCGGACTCTTCCGAGCCAAATCAGGACCGGACAACCCCGATCCGCATAAAAGATCTGTTGAAACAACCCCAGTGGGAAAATTGAATGCCCTCCACCGGCCAGTCACTTTAGAAAGCTTTATTACAAACATCACACACATGATTCTTCTCTCATGTATGTATAAACTTATGTACCTTCAAATGGACAGCCATAGTGAAAGCTTTATTACAAACATCACACACATGATTCTTCTCTCCTGCATGTATAAGTTTATGTACCTTCAAATCACCCGCACAAGTGAAAGATTTATTACAAACATCACACACATGATTCTTCTTTCCACACATGATTCTTCTCTCCTGTATGTACATGTGTAAGCTTATGTCTATTCAAATGGCCATCCCCAGTGAAAACTTTATTACAAACATCACACACATGATTCTTCTCTCCTGTATGTATAAGCTTATGTCTATTCAAATTGCCAGCCCGAGTGAAAGCTTTATTACAAACATCACACACATGATTCTTCTCTCCTGTATGTATAAGCTTATGTCTATTCAATTGGCCAGCCCGAGTAAAAAACTTTATTACAAACATCACACACATGATTCTTCTCTTGGACTGTATGTATAAGCTTATGTACCTTCAAATCACCAGCCCGAGTAAAAGCTTTATTACAAACATCACACACATGATTCTTCTCTTGGACTGTATGTATAAGCTTATGTACCTTCAAATCACCAGCCCGAGTAAAAGCTTTATTACAAACATCACACACATGATTCTTCTCTCCTGTATGTGAAAGCTTATGTACCTTCAAATTACGAGCACGAGTGAAAGCTTTATTACAAACATCACACACATGATTCTTCTCTCCTGTATGTATAAGTTTATGTACCTTCAAATGGACAGCCTGAGTGAAAGCTTTATTACAAACATCACACACATGATTCTTCTCTCCTGTATGTATAAGTTTATGTACCTTCAAATCACCCGCACGAGTGAAAGATTTATTACAAACATCACACACATAATTCTTCTCTCCTGTATGTATACGCTTATGTACCTTCAAATGGCAAGCCAGAGTGAAGATTTATTACAAACATCACACACATAATTCTTCTCTCCTGTATGTACGCTTATGTACCTTCAAATGGCCAGCATGAGTGAAAGCTTTATTACAAACATCACACACATGATTCTTCTCTCCTGTATGTATACGCTTGTGTACCTTCAAATGGCCAGCATGAGTGAAAGCTTTATTACAAACATCACACACAAGTTTCTTTTGCTCTCCGGTCTTCTGTTTCTGCTTAGTCTCTCTTCTACACTCATGATCTGTGAGACTAACTTCACTGTGGGGAGTGACTGAGGCAGAAGAGAACTTGACCAATAATGACTGTGGTGTTGAGTTGACAGTAAGCAGTTGTGTAGCACATGCAATTGGAATCTGAAAAAGAAAACCAAGATTTACAAAAAAATACTAACTATAAAGTGTTCATTATCATCATCATCATCATCATCATCATCATCATTATTATCATCATCATCATCATCAAAGTGGTCCTGATTTGGCTCTTTGCAATTTGCTGGACCCTATAAACAATGACTAACTAATATTTAGTATTTTTTGTATTAATATAATCGATTATTATTATTATACCATTATCACAACAACAATGTGTTGAGTTTCTTGATAATAGTTAAAGTAAACCTACTTCAGTCCTGACAATTACAAGGATATATTAATTTGCAATAACAACCAGGGTGTCGCGGACCTGTATTAATTTCTCATTTCGGGTGCCTGTGATGTGGATTAATTGTTTTATAGCTAATCACTCTTCTGTTGCAAATAACATTATTAGTTTTCAGTTTGCACGTGTTGTTGGTTGGCGTTATATATGAATCTGATTAGATGTTTTCATACGGTTCAAAAATCCATAATTTGGGTCAGCACTTAGACTTTAGATGGTTTTTTTTAGGTCTCAACAAGTAACATCACCTTGATGTTCATTGGTATGGCGACCAAGATTGGTGCCCAGAATTGGTTCAACAGGTTGTTGTGTAGATGTTATGTCTAGAAACAGTTAGAATAACCAGTCACCAGGGGAAGTTCTTGTGAGTATCGAATATTTATTTGATTCGATGGGTGCATAATGGAGAAAGAGAGAGAGAGAGGAGGGGTGAGGTGGAGTGTGGTGGAATTAATGGCAGTTGTTGCATTCATCGAAATTGCTTCAATCTAGTTCATTTGGATTCATTATTTCATGGTTCTGGCAAGTCTGGCATATGCCTTACACAAGAACAAGAACTATTGGACAGATGGACAGAGTACTGTTCTGACCTTTACAACCACACAACAAATGGAGACCCTTCAGTTCTAGCATGTCCAGAGAACAGAGAAGAAGAAGAAATCCTCCCAATTCTCCGAGAAGAAGTTGAAGCAGCAGTGCAATCGCTGAAGAAGGGGAAGTCAGCTGGAAAGAACAACATACCCGCGAAACTGCTTCAAGCAGGAGGAGACACACTCCCCATTATCAGTAACAAGATCTGGCAGAGTATGGAGTGGCCTACATCATGGACCCAGTCGCTTGTCATCACTTTTCCCAAAAAAGGTAACCTTCAGGAATGTGAAAATTATCGCACCATCAGCCTCATCAGCCATCCCAGCAAGTTCCTCATGAAAATAATACTCAACAGGTTGAAAACATAAGCTGAACAAATCATAGCTGAAGAGGAAGCAGGATTCAGGGCAGGGCGAAGTACCACTGAACAGATTTGCAATCTCAGAATAATCTGCGAGAAATACCTACAGCACCAACAACATCTATATCATGTGTTTCTAGACTTCAAAAAGGTGTTTGACCGAGTCTGGCACTGAGCGAAACAATCAGGGTTGCTGAGGCCAGGGAAAGATGGAGTACGCTCATTAAACGATCATCTGTGGTGCATCAACGACCTCCGAGTTACAGGATAGGATAAGATAGGATTTCATGGTTCGCATTTCAAACCTAAATTGAACGTGATTATGAAAAAAGAAACCATATGAATAACTGGTTGACACTATATCTAATAGTGGCCATGTATGCCTTTTTCTGTATTTCTGTCCAGCGGAAGGGCGCTGATGTACACAAGGGTGTTGCGGATGTCCTGGTGGGGAGTTTCTTCATGTCCCTATTCCCAGCCCACCCTATGTACTCAGTACCAAACCTTTAAACGACGGATGACCCTTTCCGCATTTTCCCCAAAATATCCTCAGGAATAGTGATCCCCAAGCCATTGGACGTAGAGGTCGGTCGTGTTCGAGTGATGTTGAGGGCTCTGCGATCACATCATAGTCGTTGACATCTCATGCAATTTTAATGAGAGTGAGTCTGCAACGTCTGCTTTCAGCTATGAATCGTAAGTACTGTACTGGTGGTCGACAAAGGCTTACGGGGCAGAGAGCTGAAGAAATGATCATCATCTCTTTTCGCTTAAATCGCTGCTTCATGTTAATCATCATTGCAGTCTTCATCGTGGCTCATCGGTCATCTAGGTCGACATTACTGTCAGAAATAATTGGAAGCCGACGACACTGTAGTTACTTTGAGAGAGAAGAGTTATAACCCTTTGTAACGGCATCAAGGAAGGCTAAGGCCAACGACGAAATGAACAATCTTATCCTTATCGTCATAGTAGTCATCATCACCGTCATACAAATCATCGTCACCATCATCATCACAGTCAGCAATTACATCACCATCTTCATTTTGACTTTGTATGTTACACAATATCTGTTGAATGAGTGATTGTCCGTTCGTAGTAAAGTTTGTTCAGCATTTAATATTGTGTTTGCGTCAAATTTCTCGGAGTTCCTGATGTTCTTTGCATGAAAGAACAGGTCCTAAATGAACTCTTAAACACGTGGGGCACACACAGAGCAAGGAGCGAACTTATGTGACTTAGTTACTAGACTATTGAAGTCACCGAGTGTTTTCTCTGGGTACTACGGTTTCCTCCCTCCCTTCAATAAAGTATAATTATAATGATATCGGATGCAGTCACAATGAAAATGTCAAAAATAAAAATTTGATTTCCTTTCAATTTTCTAATAGTGATCTCCCTGTCTTCACACCACATGTTTGAGTGATAGATGTGTTTGCTGTGTGTACAACATGTTTGAGTGATAGGTGTGTTTTTTTGTTTGCCACATGTTTGAGTGATAGATGTGTTGGTTGTGTGTATCACATGTTTGAGTGATAGATGTGTTGTGTGTGCTACAATGGGTGAAACATGTCAGTGTGTTTGTTGTGTGTGCCACATTAGGTGAAACATGTCAGTGTGTATGTTGGTACAGATCGCCAAGCTGATGGGTGATTTGGGGAACAACATCTACAGTGGTTCCTCTGGTTACAAATCAAGTTCTGGAAACGTTTATAACCTACAGTGGTACCTTGATTAACAAACCAAGTTCTGGAAACGTTCATAACCTATAGTGGTACCTCAAGTTACAAACCAAGTTATGGAAAGGTTGATAACCTACAGTGGTACCTCGAGTGACAAACCAAGTTCTGGAAACGTTCGTAATCCGAAAACATTGAAATCAATGAAATTGAGGCAATCCGTTTTAAGAAAAAAGAATCGTTCTTTTTTATTTACATCCTGTCATTTACCTGACAAAAGGCAAAGAATACGTGTACTTGTATTACATACGGAGAAAGAATATGTGTTCTTGTATTACATACAGAGAAAGAAAACAACCAAAAAAATTAACATAACTTAAAAAAAAAAAGATTTCGTCTATCTTTCTTACCAAGAAAACCATTATGGGAAATTTGTCACTTTCTTAGCTATTGTGAATCATTAGTTTCAGGAGCAGGAGTTTTTAGTCGCTGTTTCTTGGCAGCCGACTGGGAATCTTTCTGCATCAAGAAACTATCAAGGGAAATTTGTCCTTTGTAACCCACTGTTCCTTACGCGAGACAAAAAATATGAAAAGTTGTTGTTCATAACCCGAACTGTTCGTCACATGAGGCGTTCGTGACTTGTATATAGCATCCATTATTACTATTATTATTATTATTATTATTATTATTATTATTATTGGATAGTTCTTGTTTTGAAGATTTGTAAACAAGACGTCAAGGTCCATTATTACCTCAGACTCCATTGGAAGTAAATCTATATACCTCTCGGTCTTCACCCACACCATCTTTGTTTCCAATGGGTCAGCGCTTTCTGTAACAAAGAAATCAGCAAATGTATCATGGGTGGTAGCAGTAGCACTGTTGGTTAGCACTCTGGTTTTCTATGCCAAAGTTGGAGAGTATAAACCCTTCAGAGGATGAATTTCTATGACTTAGATACAAGACTTTTCAGGTCACCAAGTGTTTTCTCCTGGCATTTTGGTTTTCTCCCTCCCTTCAATAATGGTGTCCCAGTTAATAATAAGGCACATTTACAAAAGAGCAGTTTTTTTTAATCACTCAAGCCTAAATTACTATGAAGTTCACATCACACACATAAACAAAAGCAACAACAAAAAAACACCCATATGAAATGTTCCTGTCACTAGTAGAATTGAACCCTTGTTCACTGGCACACATGCATGTAACATAGCTCAGAGTCTATTCTATACTTTAGGTCGAGAAAGCTGAAACTGTACAACAGCTAAGCTTCAATCACAATATAGATAACAACATCACAATATAGATAACAACATCACAATTATTGCTAAGTATAAAACACTAATATACTTACTGTATCCCTCTGTGTCACTGTCAGGCTCTGTCTTCATTTTACACAACTCTGAGTCATGTGGCTCCTGAAATCAATGATGAGAATATATTATTTTACTACAACTATCAGTACATTTGGATTACTGTGCCACACAGTTCATGTGTTGATTTTTTATAAGAGACATCAAGCTCGATTTGTTTATAAGAGACATCAAGCTCGATTATTACCTCATCTATATATGCCTCTGACTTCACCCACACTGTTTTCGTTTCCAATGGCCCACTGCTTTCTGTAACAAAGAAATCAGCAAACGCGTCATGGGTGAGTGCTATATTGGATGATAAAACTGAACAGTTGTGGTCATTCACATCCATATTCCTGTGGGGATCACACCAACTTGTAATCACTAAAGCGTTCACTTCAATGAAAAAAGTTCTTGACACTTGTGGAATTAAACATTGGTTTACTGGCACATAAGGGAAGTTGTTTAGCTCACATCCTGCAATATACTTAAGAGATATCTAGAGAAGCAATCCTGTAAAGCATTTCAGCTACAATAACAATATAGTTTTTTTTAACATAACAAGCATTACTATCAGGGCTCCCAATTATGCTGACATTGGGCAAAATCACACCTTAGTCCTTCAAAATTATCCTGAACACGCGTAAGAAGTATGTCTTAAATTTTACAATTGGCACTGAAAACACACCTGAAAAAACAATCTATAGCATGAGAAGATCGTGAACGCATAATCGTTTCTAAAATTAACATGGCCATGCAACTAAAAAATTAGCTTAATGTTCATTGGTTTATCTTTTGCACTATCAACCAATCACAAAGTTCCTAAATCATCTCACTGGGCTTAGGACGTGACATCATAGTTTAATGTGACATAGATTTGTGATGCATCGTCTGTCATGGTTACTTCCCTTGTATCGCTACGAAACCATCAATCATGGCGTTTTTCCATCGGTTTTCCAACTCCTTAAAATGCTTATCAATGCTTATCAAGGAGAGGGAAAAATTCCTTAAAATTATAAAATGAAAGTGATTTCTCTCCTTAGATTCACTACAAAAAGGGAGCCCAGACTATAATAGGCTAATATACTTACCATATCCCTCAGTATCACAGTCACGTTCTGTCTTCACTTTACACACCAGTGGTATATGTGGCTCCCTCATGTCACTGTCAGGTGCTGTCTTGATTTCTGATTCTTCCTTTATGTTGAACTCACTGCCAGTCACATTAGCGGTACCTCTGACAATCTGTTCACTGCTGCAGTGAGAAACATGATGGCTTTCTCTTCCTGCAATATCTAAACAAAATAACAGCTTTCATGTGAATATTTCCTGACAGCAAGCATAATGATGAACTGAAAAACCATCACAATCACATAAAAAATGTGAATCTGTTCCTCTCACCTAAATATTACAGATGACACAGTAAATAAACCTCCAAAGTGCAATCAAGGATGAACAAGAAACTGGTCTATTTCACTATTTGCAATTAAACAAATCCTGCAGAAACAAGCTTGCAGTAGTTAAGATCAGCACCCAGCATTCACTGCACAGTCCGCACAAAAGGTCAGGAAAAAAGAAAATTATTTTGTTGGTGTTAGGGTGTGGGTGTGCTAAACCTGACTTTTATGTTAATTCCTTTCTGTGATACCATTATTCAATTAAGGAGGGCTGATGTTAACAAATTTGCCACCACTTTGTGACATCTCCAATGAAAAAAAAAAACACACTACAATTTACATTGTCATTGTAGTCAAATACATTTTTAAACAAAGAAAACATAAACGATGAGCGATTCAAATCACATAACAGTAATAGGAGAATGACACAGCTTTCATTTTGAAGGGCGTTGAAATTATATTTTTCTGTACAGGTTGATACCACGATTTTGATCTTAACTGTCTGTATGGGCTGTAGTTGTAAAATCATGTCAGTTTCCATGCTCAATGATAAATGTGTCATCACCGGAGCAAGACTCACCTTGCGCATGCCACGCTTGCAATCTCATCCAGTCTACCACTGGTTCCTCAGCAATGTCAATCTCCAGCTTCACCTCAGACAGCACTGGACAGTCTTCGTCCTCCATAACAGAGCAATGCAGCACTCAACGTTGCAAAACAACTGCACAACCTCAATATGAACAAGGGAAGTAATACCGAAAGTTTGCTAAGAGGGGAAAAACTCTCCATACCGTTTGTCACCGCCACGACTCCCCCTGGGCAGACGCCACAAACAAACAACTTCCACACGCAGACAACCCAGAAAGAATGGCGATTTCCCGCAGACGGAAGTGATGAAAACACAACAAATAATATACAACTTTCAAGCTATTTATTCATTCATACCACACACTCATACACATACAACATTTACGCATGAAACGAAGAAATGGTAATGAAACAATCAATGGGTCAATGGAACGATGCAATGGTTCGTGGGTGATCGGGGGTCGCTAATCGACCAACGTCCTCAAATCGAACGTGCACAGCCAAAGTCCGAGGCACGTGTTCACAAACAGACAGGGGGGGTTGTGAAGGAGAGGGACAACACAAAACGGGCCCACCTGGCGAAATGCAGTCCCTGGTAAAGTCTCCTCAAAAGTATCCACTCCCTTCCGTTGACGTCCAAACGAAGGAGCGTTGCCACCCGCGGTCGCCACTGACGATGATGATGGAGTGATGTTGATGGCGCTGACAACAGAGGTGGTAGACAAACAAATGGCGATGTTGATGAGGTTTGGTCCACTTGACCAGGTGTCGTCGTCGTTGCTGCCTCACGTTATCCAGCGACGAACTGGCGGATTGACGAACGTTGAGCTGCGAACTTCGAACTCGATCCTCGTCCTCAAGCCTCGAATTCAGTCCTCAACGACAATCCTTGACGAACCTCGACGAACCTGTAACATGCTTGTCGCATCGTAAATGTCATGTTCACCTGATTCTGTCCCCCTCCCTCCTCACACTTACCCCCCCCCCCCACTCTCACTAGCTACTCCACTAAACTTCTGCCACTTGAGGGGTCCAACTGCAGTCTATTTCCCCCGTCCTTGACTCTCTCTCGCTTCCTACTGTTATCGTCACTGGAAACAAATACATATTATACAATTCAATGAAATCATGGATGCATGGAATGGACGATGCTGCAATGAATACAAGTAACCAACAACACATTATTCATATCAAGCATCCCCAACGACAACAACAGCAACCACTTCCGTCCTACCTTCATCACACTCCACCCCCCTTCTTCTCCCTCATTCTCCCTCCTTCAGTCGCACTCCTCCTCTCTTCTGCCTCTCCTCAGTGCAACCATTCTCATCCTTTCTTCTGTCTCATACACAGCTACCATTCAACACCCCAACAGCCGGCCCTTGGTTAATGGCACAGTAAGGGAAAAACCACCATCCACTCACCCAACGGTTCGCATGTAATTGCACCCCGTAGCCCTTCTCCACTGCCCTCCTACGAAAGTACATCCAATTAGGGTAATCCGGTAGTGTGTAGTTCCCGTAGTAGACAATGCCTCAATACTACCTACCACACTACCAATAGGCTTGCTTTTCTACAACTACACTCCAACCGAGCGTATCACTTTAGAAATTGGCAATCTTTAAACTAGTATTCTTCTCAGAACCAGATACTATTTTCCGTTAATATCCGTCCCACCCTAATTCCAGAACACAGCAAAACCACAGAGCACTAGACAAACACTGTCTACACTGTACTGCTGTCAAACACGTTCTGACGATAGTGAGCACATTCCTAACCTGGCCTAACCGGCGTATGCTGTTTTCCACGCTTTCCACGCTCCCGAGACAACAATAATCACACATACGGCAACACGCAGTACCACCCCCGCCCCTATACTCTTCACACACAGACTACATGGCTTTCTTCACAGCTGCCCTGTGACACACCCCCCTCCCAAGACGAACCTACGGAGAGTTCAAAACCTAAACTTCCACAGGGTCAGATCTGCTGAAGAAATCCGCTTCTATGTTGTCTCTCCCTGGAATTTGTCGAACTGTGAAGACGTACGCCTGCAACCGCATAGCCCACCGGGTGAGTCTGGCACTGTCGAGGTGCATCCGTTCTCAGGATGAACTCCTCGTCTAAGCTTGGTAACCTGACCACTGGCTCACTGGTCAGCGCTCTCTTCAAATCGCTGAAAGCTCTCTGGCAGTCATCCCTTCTGTTGACCTCTCCCTTCTTCCTTACTCGCACGATCGGTGCTTCGTACGGCGACGTACACGACTCGACAACTCCCGACTCCAGCATCGGTTCCACTTCACCCTTGGCGACTCCCATTTGTGAAAATGGTAGCGGACGCTGATGTACACGAACGGGGTCGTCGTCGGTCGACACCACCTCGCACTCGCCCAGGTTGGTTAGCGGCAGTGCTCTCTCATGTAGTGCAGACAGCTCCGTGTCTATCTGTATATCTTCTGGTCCTTCGCTTGCTCGTAGCGGTATCGGTGGTACAGTGCCCTGATCACTGATGTCCGACGTTCCCTCTGTTCCAGCTGGGTCCAACACCACTGCCACCGTCGCCTCCGGTTCTGCTTTGCGTACTATGTAACGCTTCAACTTCCTGTTCTTGCCGGCTCTCTGAAACGGTACCCTCCTGACTGGCATCCGTCCTAGTGGCACCTTCCTGACACTCCCCTTCGGCGTCGTCCGCTGGCACACGTCGCATGAAGCACAGTACTTCCTGACGTCACGGCACATCCCTGGCCAGTAGAACTCGGCCCACACTCGATCCAGGGTCCGCTTGGCTCCCAGATGTCCAGCCATGGGTGTGTCGTGTCCCATGCGCAGTACCTCCGATCGAAGCTTGTCTGGTACCACCAACTGGCTGTGATCCACTTTGTCTTGTCCTGTATACTCCCGGTACAACAGGCCCCGCTTCCAGACAAATGCCACTTGCCCCTTTCCTCGTTTCTCCTTTCCCGCCTTCCGGTCTGCTAGCTGTCGTACTTTCGCAATCTCGCCGTCTTCCAACTGCAGTTGACGAATCTCCTTCGGCGTGGCGACGACGTTCCTGCTTGGTCCGACCACCAATGGTTCTGCAGCGACCTGCTCCTTGGCTGCCTGCGCTCTGGTCTGCACCGCGCAACACTCTGCGGCTCCCTCGACGAACACCGGCAGTGCTGTGTCTGGCTGCCGTTCCGTTCTCGCCCAGTTGCCGATCACCACTGGGTAGGTCAAGTCTGGTACCACGACTACCTCCACTCTCCCGGTGTAGAATGGTGATTCCAGTTGCACCCACGCTGTCGGTAGCGACTTGGACAACTGTCGAATGGCGAATCCTACGCGCCGCGTGCGTCCCGTGTACTTGAGGTTGGCAACCTCCCCTTCCCGCAAGCATATCAGGTCAGCTCCCGTGTCCCTCATGGCCGTCAGCGGAACACCTTCCACTATCACCTGGCTCTGGAAACGCGAGTCTCCCTTCTTGCCTGCCTCCTTCTCCTCCTCCAAGACGCGCAACGCTGCTCCAGCTCTCTCGCTGCGTTTCGGGCAATTCCGCTTAAGGTGCCCCTTCTGACCACAAGTGTAGCACACCCGCTTGTCAGGCGAGTTGGGTCGTGGTCCTGCTGGCTGGCGACCCTCGCTCTTGTCCCTGGGTGTAAAGGGCTGACGTGGTGGAAAACGTAGGTTGGTTCCCGCCCTGGCGTCGACGTACTGCTGCGCTAACGTCGCGGCCTCCTCCACCGTTGCTGGGTTGCGCTCGCGCACGAACGTGACCAGTTCTGGCGTCAAACCGTTGACCATCTGCTCCATCAGCACTAGGTCCAGTAGGTCCGCATACGTGGCCTTCTTGTTCGCTAGTCCCATCCAGCGCTCCAGGAACAACTCTGACTTCCGCAGATACTGTTTGAAAGTCTCTGGTGGCTCCCTTCCTAGCTGGCGAAACTTCTTGCGATACGTCTCGGCCGTCAGGTTGAAACGCACCAACAACGCTGCCTTCAGGATCTCGTAGTCGGCAGAGTCGTCCTCGTTCAAACCAACGTAAACTTCCCTCGCCTTCCCCTTCAGCAAGGTCCCCAAGCGAATAGCCCACGTGTCCTTCTTCCAGTCTTGAGCCTTGGCGAACCGCTCGAACTGGCACAAGTAGGTTTCTAGGTCGTCCTTGTCTTCGAAGAAGGGTAACCTGAGCTTGACCGTCTCGAACTCGGGTTGACGATTCCTGCGGTTCCCGGCGCCTTGCCCCGTCAGCTGCGCCATCGCTAGTTCGTGTTCCATCTCTCTCTCCCTCAGCGCTATCTCTCTCTCCCTCTCTCTCTCCCTCCGGTCTGCGTCTCTTTCGCTGGCCCTCAACTCGGCGTCTTCCCGGGCCGCCCTAGCCGCTTGGTCCATCGCGTAGTCTAACGCTGCCTGACCTTTCAACCCTTCGCGCTTGGCGAGCCTCAAGATCCGCTCCATCGGCGTCTCGTCCGCGAACGGTCCTGTCCTCGGCGTCGGTGCCGCCTCAACCTTGTAGATCGAACGGTAAGGGTTGGTATCGAACCTCTTCAGCCTCGTTGCGTCGCTCAGACGATCCTGGTCTCCGTAGACGTCGGTGCCTGCTGACATCCCGCCAGTCGCGCCAAATCCCGTCACAAAAGGATCACTCACTGTGTCTCTGGCTTCGAACGTCGTCAACTCCTCGTCCACTGACCCACGACGCGATGACCTGACCGGCGATCTCCGTCGCTCGTCCGCAGAAGGTAAGTCGGTGACTCCCGTTTCAGCTGCTGCCGCCGTGCGCTCGTCCATCGTGACACCCACGCGAGAACGCGTACGAGCCGCGATCGGTGACAGTCCTTCAGTCTCCTCGATCGATGCCATCCTGCTTAAGAAAAGCAACAACAACCAACAACAACAAGTCAACGTCCTACAACCCTACCTACCTAGCCTAGCCCTAGATACTAACCTACCTATCTAAGCTATCTTCCTTACCTATCACCCACCTCCTCCCACTCAAACAGTGGAAACTGGCCCGCAAGGTAGCGAACCGGTTGGAGAGTGCAATGGCCCCTTCCCTCACGTGTGGTCGAACCCAGGCCGGCTGTGAGCCTCCGCTAAACAGCGACCTGACTCCCTCCAACCACCCGCTGGGGTGCACACTCTCACCGAATCACGCCTCACACACTCGGACACCACAAGACAATCACAAGACAACTTCACGTCTGGGCACACTCACACATACCCTGCATCTCCACCATATGTCACCGCCACGACTCCCCCTGGGCAGACGCCACAAACAAACAACTTCCACACGCAGACAACCCAGAAAGAATGGCGATTTCCCGCAGACGGAAGTGATGAAAACACAACAAATAATATACAACTTTCAAGCTATTTATTCATTCATACCACACACTCATACACATACAACATTTACGCATGAAACGAAGAAATGGTAATGAAACAATCAATGGGTCAATGGAACGATGCAATGGTTCGTGGGTGATCGGGGGTCGCTAATCGACCAACGTCCTCAAATCGAACGTGCACAGCCAAAGTCCGAGGCACGTGTTCACAAACAGACAGGGGGGGTTGTGAAGGAGAGGGACAACACAAAACGGGCCCACCTGGCGAAATGCAGTCCCTGGTAAAGTCTCCTCAAAAGTATCCACTCCCTTCCGTTGACGTCCAAACGAAGGAGCGTTGCCACCCGCGGTCGCCACTGACGATGATGATGGAGTGATGTTGATGGCGCTGACAACAGAGGTGGTAGACAAACAAATGGCGATGTTGATGAGGTTTGGTCCACTTGACCAGGTGTCGTCGTCGTTGCTGCCTCACGTTATCCAGCGACGAACTGGCGGATTGACGAACGTTGAGCTGCGAACTTCGAACTCGATCCTCGTCCTCAAGCCACGAATTCAGTCCTCAACGACAATCCTTGACGAACCTCGACGAACCTGTAACATGCTTGTCGCATCGTAAATGTCATGTTCACCTGATTCTGTCCCCCTCCCTCCTCACACTTACCCCCCCCCCCACTCTCACTAGCTACTCCACTAAACTTCTGCCACTTGAGGGGTCCAACTGCAGTCTATTTCCCCCGTCCTTGACTCTCTCTCGCTTCCTACTGTTATCGTCACTGGAAACAAATACATATTATACAATTCAATGAAATCATGGATGCATGGAATGGACGATGCTGCAATGAATACAAGTAACCAACAACACATTATTCATATCAAGCATCCCCAACGACAACAACAGCAACCACTTCCGTCCTACCTTCATCACACTCCACCCCCCTTCTTCTCCCTCATTCTCCCTCCTTCAGTCGCACTCCTCCTCTCTTCTGCCTCTCCTCAGTGCAACCATTCTCATCCTTTCTTCTGTCTCATACACAGCTACCATTCAACACCCCAACAGCCGGCCCTTGGTTAATGGCACAGTAAGGGAAAAACCACCATCCACTCACCCAACGGTTCGCATGTAATTGCACCCCGTAGCCCTTCTCCACTGCCCTCCTACGAAAGTACATCCAATTAGGGTAATCCGGTAGTGTGTAGTTCCCGTAGTAGACAATGCCTCAATACTACCTACCACACTACCAATAGGCTTGCTTTTCTACAACTACACTCCAACCGAGCGTATCACTTTAGAAATTGGCAATCTTTAAACTAGTATTCTTCTCAGAACCAGATACTATTTTCCGTTAATATCCGTCCCACCCTAATTCCAGAACACAGCAAAACCACAGAGCACTAGACAAACACTGTCTACACTGTACTGCTGTCAAACACGTTCTGACGATAGTGAGCACATTCCTAACCTGGCCTAACCGGCGTATGCTGTTTTCCACGCTTTCCACGCTCCCGAGACAACAATAATCACACATACGGCAACACGCAGTACCACCCCCGCCCCTATACTCTTCACACACAGACTACATGGCTTTCTTCACAGCTGCCCTGTGACACCGTTATACATTTATTCGCTAAAGTATTAGTAGAAAGATACCTGGCGCAAAAGAAGTTTTTAAAAACTTATTATAAATAATATAATACTTACCTGTGTGTAATGATATCCATGGTACCTGTGAAACATCAGGAATCCAGTACCTCTGAGACATCACGGATACTGTTATATTACTATGACTATCGAGAGGGTTCTCCCCTCTCATCTGTCGTGCTATACTTCCTGTAAAACGTATTATCAATATAACTCTGAAGTTGAACTACTTCTCCGAGTCTGCAGTGAGCGTGAGTGAAGGACACACATGCAAAAACATAAACAATAACATCACATGGTAGCAGCGGTAGGATATGTGCTTCCAAACCCCTGACATCGTCAGAGCGTAGTTTCAGTCAGCAGCACATTCCACGTGTCAAGCCTCTAGTACATTCTTTGTGTCAAGCAAGCTTTATCATGGCAGAACGCGATCCCATATCAGGCGGTCTACCAAATCCATCCATGGATTGGTCGAATCCAGACAGAGCTACAGCGTTAGCAGAATTCAAGCAGATGTGTGAATACAGATTCACTGCAGAGCAAACGAGAGTAGACAGACAGTACAGCCATATTTTTCTGTGGTCAGGAACAGAAGGTATGCGACTTTCAAACACTTGGGGGCTATCAGCTGAACAACTCAAGGATCCAAAGAACATTTGGGACAAATTCGCTGAAAGTGAACCTCAAGACAACTTCAGGATTCATCGCTTTGAACTTCAACAGTTTCGCCAAAATGCTACTGAAACTGTAGATGATTTTGTCACACGGTGCAAAACCAAAGTGCTCAAGTGCAAATTTTCTTCTGACGCAGCAAGAAATGAAAGACTGATCGAGCAAATTATCGCTGGTATCAAGTACCTGGAAGTGCAGAGAAAACTCCTGCGGAAAGACGACACACTGACCCTGAAACAGGCACATGATCTTTGTCGCTCACATGAAGCAAGTGTCACCCAGATGGAGAAAATGAGCAGCCTGAACAAACCAGTCACAGTTGATGCAGTTAACTCAAGAATCATGCACACCAAAGATTGTGGTAACTGTGGCACCAAGCACGCACCAAGAAAATGCCCAGCGTTCAACACGAAGTGCTGTGCATGTGGCAAGATGAACCACTGGAAGAAGTGTTGTCGCAGTAGCAAGACGAACAGCCATGGCATTCCAAACTCGTCTCAACGAGGGGGAAGAAACCAACAAGGAGGCTTCCGGCAGAGAAGACGCTCAGGTACACCTCATCGCCATCGCCGTCACGACTTCGTCAACACCGAAGACGAAAACGACACAGACTACGACGATGACTGCATCACCTTCGAACCAATCAACTTTTCGACAGTCGACAGCAGCAACGAGCGCACAGAAGTGTTCGCCAATCTGTCTATCAAGGTCAGCAAGACCAAACCAGCAAAACTCAAGGTGAAAGTCGACACAGGGGCTCAAGGTAACATCATCCCACTGAGAATATTTCGACGCATATATCCACAACAGCTGGATGAATATGGTTACCCGAAACCAGGATCTACACAACAAAGAAGAACCAGACTAATTGCTTACAATGGCAGCGTCATCAGTCAGTTCGGATCTGTTACTCTACCCTGCAAATATGGAGCATCAAAGTGGCACAATGAAGAGTTCTACATCACAGACGCTGATGGACCAGCCATCCTAGGCCTACCAGGAAGTACAAGACTTCAACTAGTCACACTTCACTGTCCGATTCAGTCAACACCAGTGAGAGCTGACCCAACCCCAATACAGGATGCAAAAGAACTCAAGCGTCTCTACCCTGACAGATTTAGAGGCATTGGAGAGTTCCACGGAGATCTTCATATCACTCTGAAAGAAGACGCACAGCCAGTCATTCAACCTCCACGCAAGTACCCCATCCAACTACTACCAGAAATCAAAGCGGAGCTCGAGAAGATGCAGAAGAGTGGAGTGATCGTACCTGTCGAGGAACCTACCGACTGGGTGAACTCATTGGCCTTTAGCAGAAAGTCCAGTGGTGGTCTACGGATATGCCTTGATCCCAAGGACCTCAACAAAAGCATCAAAAGAACGCATCACAAAATGCCAACACTTGAAGAGATCACAAATCGATTCAGCGGAGCCAAACTTTTCAGCAAATTGGATGCCCGACATGGCTACTGGTCAGTCAAGCTCGACGAGGAATCCAGTCGTCTTACTACGTTCAACAGCCATTGCGGAAGATTTCGTTTCACTCGACTACCTTTTGGTTTGAACGTAAGCCAGGACATATTCCAAAACCATATGGACCAGATCCTCAGCCAGTGTCCGGGAACCCTTGGCATCACAGATGACGTCGTTGTATATGGCAAAGATGAGGAAGAGCACGATCGCAATCTCCACCACCTGATGGAAGTGGCGAAAAAGATGGGTCTAGTCTTCAACGAGGACAAATGCTACATCAAGCGCAAACAGGTCAAGTTCTTCGGCATGATCTACGACGCGGACGGTGTACACCCAGACCATGAGAAGACAACAGAGATCAAGAACCTACCATCACCTAAGAACCTCACCGAACTACAACAGTTCCTTGGCATGGTGCAGTATATGTCTTCCTTTATCCCAAGGCTGGCAGATCACACGGCAGCTTTGAGAGCTCTCACCAAGAAAGACGTGCAATGGGACTGGAACAGCTCCCACCAGAACGCTTTTCAGAAGGTCAAGGATATGATCTGTGAAGACACGGCGCTGACATATTTTGACATCTCCAAACCAGCTATAATCCAAGTCGATGCATCACAGCAAGGATTAGGAGCAACCCTGATCCAGGACGACAAGCCGATTGCATTCGCCAGCAAAGCGCTCACAGAGACTGAAAAACGGTATGCGAACATCGAACGCGAGCTACTCGCAGTCGTATTTGGATGTGAACGTTTCAACACCTACGTGTTCGGGAAGCACTTCACTGTGCAATCAGATCACAAACCCTTAGAGCAGATTCAGAAGAAGAGCCTAGCGAGCACACCTCCCAGACTCCAAAGAATGATGCTTCGCCTGCAGAAGTACGACATGAACATTGTCTACCGCCCAGGCAAAGAAGTGGTTTTAGCAGACATGCTGTCCAGACTCCATCCTACCACAGGACCTGAGATCGACATTGAGAAGTCAGTCTTCGCCGTCCAGTTCTCAGCAGATCGACTACAGCAGCTGAAAGATGAGACGCGCAGAGATCCGCACATGACAGCACTCAAAAATACAATCATCAAAGGATGGCCAGAGAAACCAAAAGACCTACCTAAGAACCTCAGACAGTACTGGTCGCTCAAGGAAGAACTCACCGTTGAGGATGATATTGTTCTCAAAGGAGATAGAGTCATGATTCCAGAGTCTATGAAACAGTACATTCTACATACAATTCATTCTGGTCACCAAGGAATAGAGAAATGTCGTTTGAGAGCCCAAACATGCGTATACTGGCATGGTCTAAGTCACGACATTGAAATCTTCGTAAAAACTTGCGAAACATGCTTGAAACACCAAAAAAATCAACCCCATGAAGAACTGTTGCAGTATGAGATTCCAGAACGACCTTGGCATACAGTAGGCACTGACATAATGACATTGGATGGTAGCGACTACATTGTTGTTTGTGACTACTATTCAAAAATGCCGTTTGTACGCCGCACAACAACAGCAGGCCAAACAACAAGTACAAGCATCATATCTGCCCTCAGTCAAATCTTCGGTGAGCAGGGGGTCCCAGAAAAACTTGTCAGTGACAATGGTAAACCATACATCAGCACTGAGTTTCAGAGATTCAGCAAAGAGTGGGGATTCCAGCATATTACAAGTTCACCAAGATACCCAAGATCGAACGGATTAGCTGAGAGAACTGTACAGACAGTCAAGAACATTATGACCAAAGCAAAAGAGTGTCACTATGACATCAACCTAGCACTTCTTGCTTTCAGATCTACTCCCATCGACCACAAACTCCCATCCCCAGCTGAACTCCTATACTCCCGCAAACTCAAAACAAACCTTCCCTCTGTTATTCCCAACACCCTGTCCAAGAAGAAAGAAGTCAGAAAGCAGCTAGAAAAGCGTCAACAGCAGCAGAAGATGTACCATGACAGAACAGGGACATGCAATCTCCCACAATTGTCAAAAGGTCAACCTGTCATGATGCAAAAAGAAGAAGGAGGAAAATGGACACCAGCAACAGTCGTACAACCCAGCAACACGCCAAGATCATACGTTGTCCAAACACCCAATGGAGCAACCTATCGCAGAAACAGAAGACATCTGATGAACCTGCAGAAGCCAACAGAACGACATGTAAGATTTTGTGACAAACCTGAAATCATCGAGACCAGAACACCATATCCAATCTCCACAACACCAGAGCAGAATGATGATGATGATCATGATCACATCCAACCAGCAGCAAAACCTCCAGACTTTCAGCCAATGATTGAAGCACCAACACCGAGTCCACATCAGAGGCCCCAGAGAATAATCAAGAAGCCAGAAAGACTCATTGAAAACATTTGATGATTTGACAATTTGATGACATGACAAACATGCTTTGAGTGTTTGATTTATTTCATATGTTTTATATATTCAATATTATAAAGACAGATATAGCAGAGACAAGCAGTACAGAGACAAGGATATGTACAAGGACAAAAGTCTTAATGAACAGTTTTCTTTATTCCATAGTAACTGCTTTTAGATTATTGCCATTAGCATTATAATTATGAAAGTTGTTTATGTATAAGATGCAAATGGTTTTGTTTTTCTTGGAAAGGTAGTGCTCAGTAATGATTGTTTTGTTTCATCGTTAATAAGTGGTAAATAATTTCTTGGACCTGATTTTCATTTTAGTTAATGCGAGGTTAAAAGTTTTTAAGTTTATAGTTGTGTTATTTTTATTTCTCTAAAGAAGAGGGATGTAATGATATCCATGGTACCTGTGAAACATCAGGAATCCAGTACCTCTGAGACATCACGGATACTGTTATATTACTATGACTATCGAGAGGGTTCTCCCCTCTCATCTGTCGTGCTATACTTCCTGTAAAACGTATTATCAATATAACTCTGAAGTTGAACTACTTCTCCGAGTCTGCAGTGAGCGTGAGTGAAGGACACACATGCAAAAACATAAACAATAACATCACACTGTGAAAAATACTTTATATAAAAAGTAAAGAGAATAAGCAGCTACTTATAAATTATTGAATTATTATTTCGGGATAGGAGGAGTAACCGAAATGGAGAATTACAAAGCCAAATTGTCATTTCCTAAATTAGTTTCGTATGCCTCCCAAACTTTAACTTCCTTACCAGTAGTACAAATTTGGAGTAGGCCTACTTGTGTTATTTTGATATTACTTTTACATTTATCTCACATTTTTAAGATTGTACTTTATTATTTTGTGGTTTCTTTTGTTTGTTTGCTGAATGCATGTTTATAAAGGTGTACCTGTAACCTCCACTTCATCTCCCTTCATTCCTCCTTCATTCTATCAGTGACATTGTAATGTATACACAACAACACAATGCTCAGTTTTACATTGTTCTAAACATTTTAATACTTTATTCTATCAGTGACATTGTAATGTACACACAACACCATGCTCAGTTTTACATTGTTATAAACATTTTATTACCCCCGTTAGAGTGCCGGGGGTTTCAGTATAAATAGTATCCCCACTTTCTGGAAATTTAGTGCTTTAAATTCCCACTGTCGCTGTCTTTCTCATTTGCTCTTTCTCATTCCTGCTCTTTTCTATCAATCTGCTATACTATCGTCTTCTTCGTTAGACCAGTCTCCTACCTTTTTTCTTGAAAACTCTTCCGGGACAAGACTCATTGTTTGTGTATGAGGTCTGTTGGATCAGCTTGGGAATATTGGACGCTTTCTGCCAGGTGGTCACTAGGGCTTCCTATGATGTTATTATTTAGCAATGTAGGCATTTTATATGTATGTGTTTTGTTGATAATTTATAATGATGTTTGTATTCTATTTTGTTTTTGTAAACGGGGGTTCGATAAGTTGGGGTGAAGCCTCAGCCGTCCCCTGCGTGAGATGTCTTTATTGTAAAGTGACTGGCTGGGGGAGAGCTTTCGGTTTTACCACTAGGGTTGTTTCGGCAGATCTTTTATGCGGATCGGGGGTTGTCCGGTCCTGATTTGGCTCGGAAGAGTCCGCTGGACCTAAAGCAATAATAATGTAATGTAATGTAAACATTTTAATACTTTATTATATCAGTGACATTGTAATGTACATACAACAACACAATGCTCAGTTTGACATTGTTATAAACAGGTTAATACTTTATTCTATCAGTGACATTGTAATTTACACACAACAACACAATGCCCAGTTTTATATTGTTATAAACATGTTAATACTTTATTCTATCAGTAACATTGTAATGTACACACAACACAATGCTCAGTTTTACATTGTTATAAACATGTTAATACTTTATTCTATCACATTGTAATGTACACACAACACAATGCTCAGTTTTACATTGTTATAAACATTGTAATACTTTACTCTTTCAGTGACATTTTAATGTAAAAACAACAACACAATGCTCAGTTTGACATTAGTATATACGTTTTAATGCTTTATTCTATCAGTGACATTTTAATGTAAAAACAACAACACAATGCTCAGTTTTACATTTTTATAAAAATTTTAATACTTTATTTATAGAATATTCTTTTAGCTGTTAGAAACATGCAATTACATAGCCTGCACACAACAACAAAGTGCTGTATTACACAGCCTGTACACAACAACAAAGTGCTCTATTACACAGCATGTACACAACAACAAAATGCTGTATTACACAGCCTGCACACAACAACAAAGTGCTGCATTACAAAGGCTGTACACAACAACAAAGTGCTGAATTTCTCAGCCTGTACACAACAACAAAGTGCTATATTACACAGCCTGTACACAACAATAAAGTGCTGTATTACACAGCCTGTACACAACAATAAAGTGCTGTATTATACAGCCTGTACACAACAATAAAGTGCTGTATTACACAGCCTGTACACAACAACAAAGTGCTGTATTATACAGCCTGCACACAACAACAAAGTGCTGTATTATACAGCCTGTACACAACAACAAAGTGCTGTATTATACAGCCTGTACACAACAACAAAGTGCTGTATTATACAGCCTGTACACAGCAATAAAGTGCTGTATTATACAGCCTGTACACAACAACAAAGTGCTGTATTATACAGCCTGTAGACAACAATAAAGTGCTGTATTATACAGCCTGTACACAACAATAAAGTGCTGTATTATACAGCCTGTACACAACAATAAAGTGCTGTATTATACAGCCTGTACACAACAATAAAGTGCTGTATTATACAGCCTGTACACAACAATAAAATGCTGTATTATACAGCCTGTACACAACAATAAAGTGCTGTATTATACAGCTTGTACACAACAATAAAGTGCTGTATTATACAGCCTGTACACAACAATAAAGTGCTGTATTATACAGCCTGTACACAACAATAAAGTGCTGTATTATACAGCCTGTACACAACAATAAAGTGCTGTATTACACAGCCTGTACACAACAATAAAGTGCTGTATTATACAGCCTGTACACAACAATAAAGTGCTGTATTATACAGCCTGTACACAACAATAAAGTGCTGTATTATACAGCCTGTACACAACAATAAAGTGCTGTATTATACAGCCTGTACACAACAATAAAGTGCTGTATTATACAGCCTGTACACAACAATAAAGTGCTGTATTATACAGCCTGTACACAACAACAAAGTGCTGTATTACACAGCCTGTACACAACAATAAAATGCTGTATTATACAGCCTGTACACAACAATAAAGTGCTGTATTATACAGCCTGTACACAACAATAAAGTGCTGTATTATACAGCCTGTATATAAAACAAAAACTGCGCTGTGAGCACTCCCTTGTGTGTTGAGCTGTACATGTACAATATTACATTGCCATATATTAGTACCTTTAATATAAAAATAAATTTATTCAACAGACATCATGGTCAGCTAATGCAATGCTAACATAGTGTGTCATTTCAAAATAATACAAACCTACTTTTCTAAGTTTAGTGACCTCTAAAATTACTTTTTGTTCTGGGAGATCAGCCTTGACAAGGGATGAGAGAGAAAAGGGGACATCAAAACAAATTATAACCTACACCAAGGCAAGCACCTAACATTCTAAGTAAAGTAAATTACAACACAAATTATAATAAAACTGTTACCCAGGTTGTCAGTAAACAGTAATTAATGAATTAGGTCAAATAAAGTAATAATACATAAAGATTAATACAAATACCATTTATTAAACAACATTATAAATTACATATGTTCCATTACATTTAATCAATCCAGTCAATTTTATTGTGTTGGAGTGCAATTCTGGAACATTAGAGATCTCTTATATCAGCTCCTGTAGCTGTATCAAGCATGAAGTAGTCATAGTTAAAAAGATCTGATGACCATTAACACAAAATTACAGATTGTATCTGCATTCTTCACATTCATACCTACATACAGTAACTCATCACAGCCATTGTCATGTACCATCAATCCTGAAACAAGCAAGCTAACAGCAGGGTGACTCTCTTGGTTGTCTCCTTTACAATCAATGGTAAAATGCTACACATCATATACTCTGGCCCACGGATTTACAAACTATGAGTTCTATTGATAATATCAGTTTTGATGTGAGCGTTAGGTTGGCCAAAGCTTTAATTGATTCTCCAGTGGCTCGGTTCATTTGACTATTTAAGTTAATGTGGTGTGTGAGTGCGCATGTATGCGTGAATGTGTGAATGCGTGTGTGAATATGAATGTGCGTCTTATCATTTTGGTGAAGAAGACGTTAATAAAACAACCAACCAACCAACCATATACTCTGGCATCACAATGGTACAAACGTCCCATGCAATATAACAGTGGTTACAAACATCCCATGCTAAACAATGGTGGTTACAAACATCCCATGCTATACAATGGTGGTTACAAACATCCCATGCTATACAATGGTGGTTACAAACATCCCATGCCATACAATGGTGGTTACAAACATCCCATGCCATACAATGATGGTTACAAACATCCCATGCCATACAATGGTGGTTACAAACATCCCATGCCCTACAATGATGGTTACAAACATCCCATGCCCTAAGGTGGAGGTACAAATATCGCTTGTATTATAATTTCTCTTCACCATGTCTTAATCTATGCTTCTTCAATTACTCTACAAGAGGGAAAAGTTTTCACATGTATAATGTGTCTTCATGGTATGTGACAACTGGTGATCCCTCAAACTGCTAGCATAATGTGTCTTCATGGTGTGTGACAACTGGTGATACCTCAAACTGCTAGCAGCATAATGTGTCTTTATGGTATGTGACAACTGGTGATACCTCAGACTCCTAGCAAGTGTTGTCTACTTTACAATCAATGGTTAAATGTCACACATATATTAACTGACAGTATTCAACACATGCTTTCCACGCCAAACATTGATCGCCATTTCCCTTCTAGCTTATCATTTGTTCAAATATTTTGGAATGAATTTGAAAGGGCTGTTAATTCTAAATGCTAGAATTATGTTGCCTTACACTTTAGCAAGCATCTCTTAATATTTGGCTGTGACAGAAATATAAAAACTGATAAAATATTGGACTTAATACTATTACTATCTAAATCATATATTTAAAGACGTAAAATGGAAAAAAAAGACTCCACTCAGTCATTTACAGCTGTTAAAATAACATTACATGATTATTGCTTTAGGTCCAGCGGACTCTTCCGAGCCAAATCAGGACCGGACAACCTCTAATCCGCATAAAAGATCTGCTGAAACAACCCTAGTGGTAAAACTGAAAGCTCTCCACCAGCCAGTCACTTTACAATAAAGACATCCCATGTATGGGACGCTGAGGCTGTACTCTAATTTATCAAACCCCCGTTTACAAAAACAAAATAGAATACAAACATCATTATGAATTATCAACAAAAAAACATACATAAAAAATGCCTACATTGCTAAATAATAACATATTAGGAAGCCCTAGTGGCCACCTGGCAGAAAGCATCTAATATTCCCAAGCTGATCCAACAGACCTCATACACAAATAAGGAGTCTTATCCCGGAAGGTTTTTCAAGAAAAAAGGTAGATGACTGGTCTAGCAAAGAAGAAGATAGTATAGCAGATTGATAGAACAGAGCAGGAATGAGAAAGAATAAATGAGAAAGACAGCGACAGTGAGAATTTAAAGCACTAAATTTCCAGAAAGTGGGGATACTATTTATACTGAAACCCCCGGCACCCCAACGGGGGAACTCGCTGTTAAAAAACACAGATATGAGATAGAGAAATATATAGCTTGTGTACAACTCAGTCAACTGGAACAAGAAAAATGTTTACAGCGAGCGGCTAAGTGGGCTAAGGCGGGACTAACTTGCCTTGTCCACAGGCCAGAAACCACTGGCGCCTCACAGGTGTCGGTTCGATCCAGCATCTGGGCATTATGTTTCTCCGAATATTATTTACTTTCGACTCGGGCAACGTCCAGGGGGTTTTCTCTGGGTACTCCGGTTTGCTCCCCCCGCAAAATTTCAACAAAAAAATCGCAACTAATGTTAGGTAGTTTGGGCGCACCACATGCTGCCACTACGCTTTCCCCAGGGGAGGCGGCCCAGAATGTCCCTATGAAAACGGGACAATAAAGTAAATAAAATAAAAAATATATAAATGAAATATATCCCACTGGACTGAACGCTTACAATTCATGTATTGGTTTGTTTGCCTCAATGGTTGTTTCAGTAAGAATTTGTTAAAATCATACTCAATGTCTCTCTCTCTCTCTCTCTCTCTCTCTCTCTCCCTATCTTTCCGTGTGTACAAAAATGTAAGCCAAACCTGCTAGAATAGTATATATTGTAAAATTACAGTAATTATATGTACAGACTGGAAGTTTTCTTTATACTTGATTTCATGACCACTCTGTACTATTGAAACATTGCAAAATTTTCTGGTTTACTTTTAATATTGTATACATAATAGTTAAAATTGTATTTATCCATGTTCTGTACTAATAATGTTTTGTATTCATGCATGTTTTGGAATTTAAAAAAAATATATATTTTTTTAAATTCTAAAACACACACACACCCCACATGAAAGCTGGCATGAAAAGGGTGGGACTACCCAACCTGAGTCCACAAATCCAATGGCTTGACTCAGAACTATAACACAAGTTCCAAATCCAATGGCTTTATCCAGAATTATAATGCAAGTTCCAAATCCAATGGCTTGACACAGAACTATAACACAAGTTCCAAATCCAATGGCTTGAGAACTATAACAGTTCCAAATCCAATGGATTGATGCAGAACTATTACACAGGTTCCAAATTACAATAGGTTGATGCAGAACTATAACAACAGTTCCAAATAGAATGTTAGTTAGTTATTCATTGCTTACAGGGTCCAGTGGACTACAAAGAGCCGAATCAGGACCACAAAATCAAGACCACAACTTCGCTGAAAGAGGACTCACCCCTGATCCGCATAAAAGATCTGCCGAAACAACCCTAGTGATAACACTGAAGCCACTCCAATAGCCGGTCACTTTACACTAAATACGCAGGAGACGCCGAAGTTATACTCTAATTTATCGAACCCCCGTTTACAAAAGAAAAAATAGAATACAAACATCATTAAAAAATATTATCAAAACACATACATATCAAATGCCTACATTAGGCATAGCAATTTATTTGACCTTGAGAAAAACTTCAAAATAACCTAAAACGATTGGTTTAAATCTTATGAATCATGTTGTTTTTATCTTTTTTTCTGCTTCCAGCCTATGTTACTGTAAGCATCTTCAAGTACTCAATTTAAATGAAAGCATTAGTGCACATCCGCTAATTGTCTTTTCTGATGTACCAACATGTGATTCATCACATTGTCATCATGAATAATTACATATTACACATGTCACATACATTTTCATTTCAGTATGTTTCAACATGTGTTGCTTCAAATCGCCAGCCACAGAGAAAGCCATAATACAAACATCACACACATGATTTTTATCTACTGAACATGTAAGTGTATGTCTCTTCAACTGGAAAGCTGAAAGAAAATATTTTCTTACAAACATCAAACACCACGAATTTTTGTGTCCCGAATGTGTCAACGTATGCTTCTTCAAATCGCTAACCAAAGTGAAAGCTTTTATAACAAGCATCACACACACGTTTCTTCTCTCCTGTATGTATACATAGCATCCTGTATTATTATATTATTATGAATAAGCTTATATACCTTCAAACTGTGAGCCTGAGGGAAAGCTTTATTACAAACATCACACACATGATTCTTCTCTCCTGTATGTATACGACATTACATTACATTACATTACATTACATTATTGTTGCTTTAGGTCCAGCGGACCCTTCCGAGCCAAACAGGCCTGAAAATGGCGACTAATTTAGTCGCCATGGCTAGTGAAAAAAAAAATTGGCGACTAAAAAAAAAACTTTAGTCGCCAAATGCGAGTGCGCTAAAATGAACTTTTTTTTAGTTTGGCTAGTAAAATTTATAGTTTGCCTAGTAAAATTTTTAAGTTACTAGCCAAAGGCTAGTGGGGCCTTTTTTTCATTTTCAGGGCTGCCAAATCAGGACCGGACAACCCCCAATCCGCATAAAAGATCTGCCGAAACAACCCTAGTGGTAAAACCGAAAGGTCTCCACCAGCCAGTCACTTTACAATAAAGACATCCCACGCAGGGGACGGCTGAGGCTTCACCCCAACTTATCGAACCCCTGTTTACAAAAACAAAATAGAATACAAACATCATTATAAATTATCAACAAAACACATACATATAAAATGCCTACATTGCTAAATAATAACATCATAGGAAGCCCTAGTGACCACCTGGCAGAAAGCGTCCAATATTCCCAAGCTGATCCAACAGACCTCATACACAAATAAGGAGTCTTGTCCCGGAAGAGTTTTCAAGAAAAAAGGTAGGAGACTGGTCTAGCAAAGAAGACGATGGTATAGCAGATTGAGAGCAGGAATGAGAAAGAGCAAATGAGAAAGACAGCGACAGTGGGAATTTAAAGCACTAAATTTCCAGAAAGTGGGGATACTATTTATACTGAAACCTCCGGCACCCCAACGGGGGTATGTATACGACTATGTACCTTCAAATGGCCAGCCCGAATGAAAGCTTTATTACAAACATCACATACATGATTCTTCACTCCTGTATGTATACGCTTATGTCCCTTCAAATCACTAGCCCGAATGAAAGCTTTATTACAAACATCACACACATGATTTTTATCTCCTGTATGTACAAGCTTATGTAACTTCAAATGGCCAGCCCTAGTGAAAGCTTTATTACAAACATCACACACATGATTCTTCTCTCCTGTATGGATAAGCTTATGTTTCCCCAAATCACCAGCCTGAGTGAAAGCTTTATTACAAACATCACACACATGATTCTTCTCTCCTGTATGGATAAGCTTATGTACCTTCAAACTACAAGCCTGAGTGAAAGCTTTATTACAAACATCACACACATGATTCTTCTCTCCTGTATGTATACGCTTATGTACCTTCAAATCACTAGCCCGAATGAAAGCTTTATTACAAACATCACACACATGGTTCTTCTCTCCTGTATGTATAAGTTTATGTTTCTTCAAATGGCTAGCCTTAGTGAAAGCTTTATTACAAACATCACACACATGTTTCTTCTCTGCTGTATGTATAAACTTATGTGCCTTCAAATAGCTAGCCATAGTGAAAGCTTTATTACAAACGTTACACACATGATTCTTCACTCCGGTATGAATAAACTTGTGTAACTTTAAATTACAAGCCTGAGTGAAAGCTTTATTACAAACATCACAAACATGATACTTTTGTTCTCTGGTCTTCTGTTTCTGCTCTGTCTTTGTTCTACATGCCTGATCTGTGAGACTGACTTCACTGTGGGAAATGACTGAGCCAGAAGAGAACTTGAACGGTAATGACTGTGGTGTTGAGCTGACAGCAAGCAGTTGTGTAGCACATGTAGTTGGAATCTGAAAAAAAAAGATTTACAATAAACACTAACTATAAATATAAAGTGGTCAAAGATGTCAATAACAAACACTGACTATAAATATAAAGTGATCAAAGATGTCAATAGCAAACACTGACTATAAATATAAAGTGATCACAGATGTCAATAGCAAACACTGACTATAAATATAAAGTAATCAAAGATGTCAATAACAAACACTGACTATAAATATAAAGTGATCAAAGATGTCAATAACAAACACTGACTATAAATATAAAGGGATCAAAGATGTCAATAGCAAACATTGACTATAAATATAAAGTGTTCAAAGATGTCAATAACAAACACTGACTATAAATATAAAGTGATCAAAGATGTCAGTAACAAACACTGACTATAAATATAAAGTGATCAAAGATGTCAATAACAAACAATGACTATTAATATAAAGTGATCAAAGATGTCAATAACAAACACTGACTATAAATATAAAGTGATCAAAGATGTCAATATCAAAGGGGGATGGTGAATGGCGGGTGGAGGAGAGAGGAGTAGAGGAGAGGGGGGAGGTCATTGTCTGATAATTTCTTACTTCATCACTAAGAAAATGAGACTGAAGTCAGACTATAGTCATTGTCTGATTAGTTCTTACTTCATCACTAACAAAAATAAATAATAATAATAATAATTTATTTCATTTAAAATTCTACGCCTTTCCCTCAGGAGAAGCTCAAAGCGCAGTTACAACCAGCCATAAATAAATACTCTAAGAACATAAAAATATAAAAGCATCAAACACAAAACCAAACACCACAGTATTAAAATATAGTCAAACACACCCACTCACTCAATAACTCCCACGCACACACACATACACACACATACATGCACACAACCACACACACAATAAAATACAAAGCACAATAAAATTGTCTATCTCTATCATCACAGTATTAAAACATAGTCAAACACACCCACTCACCCTATGTCTCCCACACACACATACATACACACACACAATAAAATACAAAGCACAGTAAAAATTGTCTATCTCTATCACCACAGTATTAAAACATAGTCAAACACACCCACTCACTCCATGTCTCCCACGCACACACACACATACACACACACACACACACACACACACAATAAAATACAAAGCACAATAAAATTGTCTATCTCTAACAGTATACGTGCATTTCACACAGAAACAGAAACGAGAAGTTTACTTAAAAAATGCCATGGAACAACTACTATGATCACCACAAAAAGACACCACAACACAACAGACACTCAAGCAGCCAAGCACACCTGGACCACGACGAAGATGAGGAAAACAGCGACGATGACGACGACGATGATGACGACACCGAGAAAGAAGATGACAACGACGAATGGATGATGATGATATGATGAGGCTGATGACGACGATGATGATGATGATGACCGTGATGATGACCGTGATGACGACGATGATGAAGGTACGATGACCACAAAAGAGGTTGAGGACGGCTGGTGGGCAGGAAATTATTTCAAGAGGTGTTCATGGAAAAGATGTGTTTTAAGTCTAGATTTGAATGCAGATAGAGTAGGGGTGTCACGGAGAGGCTGAGGCAAGGAATTCCAAAGTGTAGGAGCAGCAAAAGAGAAAGAACGACGACCATACGTCTCCAGCTTGATGCGTGGCACAGAAAGGTGACCAGCGTCAGCGGAACGGAGAGATCTGGATGGACGATATGGCGTTAAGAGCTCAGACAGATAAGAAGGTGCTAGACCGTGCAGACTGCGGTAACAAAGCATCGCAACTTTGTATTCGACACGCGCGCGTACTGGCAACCAATGGAGTTCCTGAAGAAGCGGTTTCGCGCTGTCGAATTTGCGCTTCTTGAGCACGATACGGGCTGCGTTGTTCTGTGCTTTTTGAAGTTTGTCCAGTAGAGTGTTGGGAAGACCTACAAACAGGGAGTTGCAGTAGTCCATTCTTGACAGTACAAAAGCAGACATCAACTTCTTTGTAGCGCCCACTGTCAAAAAGGGTCTTATATGGCTAATCCTGCGGAGTTCCAGGAAAATGGCCTTGCAGAGAGTGTTAATGTGGAGATCCATTGAAAGTGCCCTATCAAGGTGGACTCCCAGATTTCTGACAGTCTGAGAGAATTCAATCTGCGTGCCTGAGAGTGTGATGGTAGCTGAGTCAGAGAGAGATTTTAGTTTATGATCAGTAGCTATGGGAATAATTTCAGTTTTGTCATCGTTTAATTTGAGTTTGTTTACGTTCATCCAGGTCTTGACAGATTCAATGGTTTGTTGGGTGGTGTTCAGTATTATAGGAAGTTGAGAGGGGGGACCAGACTTTTGGAGTTGTGTGTCATCCGCAAACATCTGATAATGCATTTCAAATTGGCGGATGATAGAGCTCAGGGGTTGAATGTATGCGGTAAAAAGTACGGGACCCAGGACCGAACCCTGAGGGACTCCGAAAGCTAGTGTGGTTGGCTCTGAAAATGAGCTCCCGATCACCACAGACTGCGTCCGATCAGCCAAGTATGACCTGAACCAGCGGAGGACCGTTCCGGAAAGACCGAAGGTCACATGCAGTCGTTGAAGCAGAATGGCGTGGTCAAGCGTATCAAACGCAGCCGAAAGATCTAGCATAGACAGTACGGAAACATGACCACGGTCACAGGCGGACAACAAGTCATTTACAACTCGCACCAGAGCCGTTTCTGTGGAGTGGTTCTGGCGGTAAGCGGACTGAAACGGCTCGAGGAGATCGGATTTTTCAAAATGGTCTAGCAATTGGCGGAGAGCAACCTTTCAAGGATTTTCGAGAGAAAGGGAAGATTTGAAACTGGGCGATAGTTCTTGAGGATATTAACGTCCAGATTTGCTTTTTTTATCAGTGGAGAGACAACAGCATGTTTGAAGGATGAAGGAACAACACCACATGACAATGACTGATTAATGATGTCAGTGATGATTGGGGTTAACTCATCCAAACATTCATGCAACAGGTTTGCTGGGATGGGGTCAAGGCAACATGACTTTTTAGGTGTCTGAAAAATAATTCTTCTGATCTGGTCACACGTTACAGGGACAAAGTTTAGCATTGGCGTTCCCATGAAGGGTGTAAAGTCAGGATTTCCACTAATTCTATCTAGCTCTGACCTGATTTTGCATATTTTGTCGGTGAAAAAGTCACAGAAAGAGTCTGGCAGCTGTTTTGGTGGAATACAGTTTGGCAGGACCTTCTCACCTTTCTTACCAGTCAAATGACCAACGACTGAAAAAAGGTCCCTACTAGAGGAACATTCCTCTATTTTGTGAGTCGTGTACCTAGACTTTGCATCTTCAATTAGTCTCTTGGTTTTCTCCCTATGGTATACAAATATGTCTCTATGAACTGTGAGGCCTGACTTCCTCCACCTGCGCTCGGCGCCACGTCGCTGTTTCTTCGCTTCCTTAACCTCCAGCGTCAGCCACGGAGCGGAAGGACGGTCCGTGACGCACCGCGTCACGAGAGGAGCATGCCTGTCCATGACATCCGTAAGGCCACGGTTGTAGTCAGCCACAGGATCTTCTTTTCCGAACTGCAACGCAGCCACATCTTCTTTGAAGGCCTTTAGGTCAACCCGCCTTATGTTGCGAGAAGTAACAGTTCTTTTTCTAGGGCCAGGTTTCTTGAGGTCGAGGCTGAAGGTCATAGGGAAGTGGTCAGATATGAGTTTGTCCATCACAGTCAAGTCCAAGATCTTTCCAACGAAGTCATCTCTGACAATGAGCCAGTCCAGAATGTGATTTCGCCTGTGGGTGGGTCCGTCAACTAGCTGGACCATGTTGTGCACATTCAGGACAGACTTCAACGCCTTCACATAACAGTCCGAGTTTGACTCGAAGTGGAAGTTGAAGTCGCCCAGGAATAATACGTTCGTGTTGCAGGAAGCATACTGGTCCACCAGTTGGGGAAACTCTGCGACGAACTCATGGTCCTTGCGTTTGTTCTTCTTGCTTGGTGGGGGTCTGTAGAGGCACAGGAATGTAATGCCCTGATCAGCGTAAGTCAGTTGAGCCTTGCACAGCTCGAACGACTTGAAGTCGTCACTGCTGTCACTGACACTGAAGTCAGACTACAGTCATTGTCTGATGAGTTCCTACTTCACCACTAACAAAATGAGACTGAAGTCAGACTACAGTACAGTCATTGCCTGATGAGTTCCTACTTCATCACTAAGAAAATGAGACTGAAGTGCTGAATGCTTAACATTTACAATCCCTGAATTATGAGACATCATCCAAATGCATTTTAGACTTGCAACTCATTAACCTGTACTTTGATCTAACCTATATAACGAGCAAAACCAGTAACATATCATCATGATCATCATCATGATCATCATCATGATCACCACCATGATGATCATCATCATCATCATCATCATCATCATCATCATCATCATCATCATCAGAGTGGTCCTGATTCGGCTCTTTGCAGTTTGCTGGACCCTATAAACAATGACTAACTAATCTTTAGTATATTTTAAATTAACATAATCAATCATTATTATTATACCATTATCAC
>CM072522.1:60992555-61005055 GCA_036898135.1 Oncomelania hupensis | reverse complement strand
CAAAGTGGGCGTGGCTTAATTGACGAACTGTGCTGAGTTTATTACACCGTTGTTCATTTGAACGGCTTTGGTTGTAATACAGTTATTTAAATGTGTGTGTGTTTCAGTCTCAGCGTAACCTGCAGGAGGTTGAGGATCAATGGAGAGAATGCAGAGAGCGGGTCATATTCTACTATCCCGACCTCCTGACCCGCTCCTATTGCGTGCCGCCATTACACTTCAACCGTGTGCCTTATGACGTCAGGGAGATCGGTGGACAGTGGGTGCTGGTGGCTGTGTCGTGTGAGACGTCCTCTAAGAGTGGAACCAAAACGAAGGACAAACCAGATATAGTCAAACCCGAGCACGTTCAGGCTGACTTTACTCAACAGCATGTCCTTGCTAACCTTAAGGTCATGGCACAGAGCGAGGGCCAGGTCATGTTCATCGTGTCCGAACTCCTTTTCAAAAACTACTTAAACGTGGCGAAGTACAATAAGGCCACAGCCAGGCTGCCCAAGATCAAGATCCAGGGCGACTTTGACGTCCTCATCATCAGCAGGACACACGGCATCCTGGTGGGAGAAATCAAATCTTTCGGAAGAAATGCCAAAACTGCGCCTCATGACGACAGTGTGAAGAAGAGGCTGCAGGAAGCCCTCAAGCAGCTGGCCAAAGAGAAGGCAGCAGTAGCCACTGTCATCAGCGACTTGGCCCCTTCTCTAACGGTCATCGGCACTCTTATCTTCCCCTACATC
Organism: Oncomelania hupensis; assembly: GCA_036898135.1. NCBI lineage: Eukaryota > Metazoa > Mollusca > Gastropoda > Littorinimorpha > Pomatiopsidae > Oncomelania > Oncomelania hupensis. The sequence goes on along the minus strand of CM072522.1, from coordinate 61,004,318 downwards.
ACCAGTGAGCAACTGTGTCGAGTGGCCAGTAACGACGCACGACTGCTAACGGTAAGTCGATATAACTGCTATAGGTAAGGTGAAACAACAGCTAGAATGTTAAATATCTGCTAGATGTAAAGTGATACAACGGCTGCAGGTAAGGTTATACAACTCCTGGACGTAAGGTGATACACTCGAATTTATCGAGGAAAGAGACCTTTTCATGTAATCTAAAACAAAATGATAATTGATGATGATGATAATGATGATGATGATGATGATGATGATGATGATGATGATGATGATGATGATGATGATGATGATGATGATGATGATGATGATGATGATGGTGACTTTTGCAGCGCATTTCACTCCAACCTGCAGTAGCTGGTTAACTCGCTGCACCCCAAAGGGAGAAATAGCCATTACTGGATTTGAATAGGATGGGAGGTAGGTTGGAAGGGGGAGATGGGAGTGTCATAGCAGTCAGTTGAAGCGGTTGGTCTATGACAGAGGTTGCCGGACCTTAAAGTGTAGGGATTGAGTTGTGAATGTGGACACACTGTTTGTGAATGGTTCCAAGATTGAAGGTCGTGATAGGAAAGCTGCCTGTCTTCCCTCATCTGCTGCCAGTGGTTTGACTGTTGAAGCAAGCTGGTCATTTACAATGAGTATTGTGTGCTGTGTTTCCTGCAGGAGCTGTGTCAATGCCTGGGACTGGGGACAGTGGACGCCTCAGAGGCAGTGCAGTTGTGTGTGTGTTCTAACCAGCTGTCCGACCCTTACCAGTATTGGGACGTCGCTACAGACGCCTCGCACAAGCTGGCCGCATGGTGGCGATGCAGAATGGCAGCAGACGATCCTCACCTGTGTGGTGAACGTGGAGACAGTTTGTACAAAGAAATTGTGACCAGGTGAGAGAGCCAGAAAACGTCAGTTGCAAACTGCAGTAATGATAATGGACGGAACAACTTGATGTACTATATAAGTAGTGTCTCTCTAGGAAACAGGACGGCAGTAATAATAATATCAAGGATATAATCCTTACTAGATGTAATTCATCCAGGGTTAAGGGAGCGTTAAGAGAGGTTGATATCCCCACCTCCGCTCTGTTTTCAATTGTGGACTTAGACATAGATGCATTAATTGGACCATATAAGCTTAGTTAGGTGCCACTTCCCTAGGCTGAAGGTCGCGGAATCGAATCCCGCAGGGGACAGACTTATGAATGTAGGTACGAGACTCGTCATGTAAGTCTTGTCAGGGGACAGACTTATGAATGTAGGTACGAGACTCGTCATGTCAGTCTTGTCAGGGGACAGACTTATGAATGTAGGTACGAGACTCGTCATGTCAGTCTTGTCAGGGGACAGACTTATGAATGTAGGTACGAGACTCGTCATGTCAGTCTTGTCAGGGGACAGACTTATGAATGTAGGTACGACACTCGTCATGCCAGCATTGTAAGGGGACAGACTTATGAATGTAGGTACGACACTCGTCATGCCAGCATTGTTAGGGGACAGCCTTATGAATGTAGGTACGACACACGTCATGCAAGTATTGTCAGGGGACAGACTTATGAATGTAGGTACGACACTCGTCATACCAGCATTGTTAGGGGACAGCCTTATGAATGTAGGTACGACACTCGTCATACCAGCATTGTCAGGGGCCAGACTTATGAATGTAGGTACGACACTCGTCTTGTGAGGTTGCTGTTGTTGTTGTATCAAATTGTATTCATCAGATTAACATAAGTTGTACTAATGTAGCATAAACAAATAACGAAATCTACCATGCGCACATCTTATCCACATTATCAAACTATAAAAATTATCATACTACTGACATACACATACATTTTTAACAACATACATTCCCTTATAACAATTAGTTCGCATTAAGAGACAAATTTTTAAAATTGTTAAAATTTGTCAGGGGAAAGACTTATGAATGTAGGTACGACACTGGTCATGTCAGGGGACAGACTTATGAATGTAGATACGACACTCGACATGCCAGTATTGTCAGGGGACAGACTTATGAATGTAGGTACGACACTCGTCATACCAGCATTGTTAGGGGACAGCCTTATGAATGTAGGTACGACACTCGTCATGCCAGCATTGTCAGGGGACAGACTTATGAATGTAGGTACGACACTCGTCATGCCAGCATTGTTAGGGGACAGCCTTATGAATGTAGGTACGACACTCGTCATGCCAGCATTGTCAGGGGACAGACTTATGAATGTAGGTACGAGACTCATCATGCCAGCATTGTCAGGGGCGTCAGACGATGCACCAGATGCAGCAAGTTGGCGCCTCAGGCGGCTTGATTTAGATCTGGTGTCGGTCAGCGCCTTCTACATGTCACAAGAGGCCAGATTTAGACTCTGCACTTCTGCTACATGCCTTAATTCGTTTAGACTGCTGTAGCCTATGTAAGTTAAGTCTCTGACTAGCAGACCACGCCAGGCAGTTTTGTGCTAAGCGTGTGTGTGCCGGCGCTGGCTCAGTCGGGCTGTAACCTCATGCTCACGTAAAGCCAGGACCATCCACTAGGGGTGCTCAGGTATCATGACTGGTTTGCGCTGGTTTCTGGCTTACCACAGCGTTTGGTGTCAGTCTTTGTCCGAACATCATCGTAGCAAGACGCACGTTGATAGATCTCTCTAGCAGAAGACTAAAGCAGGGACAGGTGAAATTCAATTCAACCTAGAATCGCCACAGCCTGACATTGTCAAAAAGGTAAATAATCACTCTTAATTGCATTGCAATTTATCAATATTATTGCTGTATTATGTTTGTGAAGTTTTGCCATGTTTAGAATTGTGAATGTTAGTCAAACTTTGCTGACCACGTGGCGAACCTGACCGTCCGACACCATGAGGCAGCCATTACTATCCAACTGTTGTTTTTCCTATGTATATTATTGCAGACCAGTGGCTGTACCAGAGAATGTGTATTTTATTAATTACTTCTCCATGTGTGTAGTATATATATATATGAATTATGTTGGAGATTTCAGTGGACCACGGACTTAGCAGAATGCATGTCGCTTATATAGAGATATAAGTGGAGCTATCACTAAGGGCTGTTTTTGCCAGCAGTAAGATGCTCTGTACACCTTTAGTCACATGGTGGTTCAGAAATTCGTCTCATGTGTTGCAGACGAGCAGGCATCGTTGGCCCGAAGCAGAAGGGCGACAATTAAGCATCGACTCTGACATTCGGCCTGCAGTGGAGCATCTAGCACTGAGCAAAGATAGCCCACCAGTCTGCCAACCAGGAGAAGACACCACCACAACACCGCTCATCGACTTAAAAGCTAAGTTCTAAGAAACTGTGCACCAAAACTACTTCAGTAGGATATCAATTCAATAGTCCACGCTTCCAGAAAACTGAATAGTTGGACATACAGCACTATTAGCCCTATGATGAGACAATAGCTGCATAGACCTACCAAGGAGCGAAAGATTCGAAGTGATAGGCTTTTAAGTTAGCTTAGAGTTTAGAGACCTGTGTATAGAGTAGAGGAAATAAATGTGTGATATTTACTGTTAACAAGTGGCTGGACTACTTATGTGCAATAGCCGTGCGAGAGCTAATGTGTCAGTGAGTCATCTATCTACACGTTTTCTCCCTACCTCTGTAACCCTATCCGAACACAGACCGGGCTAAACTTATAAATGTACTAAGATTCGTCATAGGGTGACTCAACTAGCCGGTCCCCACAGATGAAAGACTAGTGGATAATAGCATTCCATTGTGCAGAGCCCAGTCATAATAGACCCACCGTCACACTACTGCTGGTGAGATAATCCCTGCATAACAACGATGTCATACATAATATCACCGAACTCTCCCTTCAGCTGTTGAGATAATCCATGTATAACCGACGTCTGCATTCAGCCGTTGACTTAATCCCTGTAGAATAACCAGGTTATACATAATATCACCGACCTCTCCCTTCAGCTGTTGAGATAATCCACATATAACAACGATGCCATATTTAATATCACCGTCTTCCTTCCGCTTTTGAAATGGATAATCTCTGTTTAAGGAAGTAACGAAAAAGGGTATTTCAGAATTTGAGTGTATGCATGTTTTTCCGTCTCACAACTTCTTTAACTCGTAACAATAAACTACGTTGTCACACCCTCTATTAAACCATAAACATAAGTTAACAAACTAGCACAAATACAGAATCAACGTGAATCAAAAGGGGATAAAAAAAACTAATTATTTCTACTCACGTCATTTCGCAGAATAAACCGGTTGAAAGAATTTGTTGTTGTATCAAATTTTATTCATCAGATTAACATAAGTTGTACTGATAAATAAATAAATTCCCTTGTTGAAAGAATAAAATAATATATTCACCACTCACAAATAACATACAATTCCCAGTCACCATCGCCAGAGAGAGAAAAAGTATAAAGTACAAATAGTGACACTGTAGTGATGTTCAATCTCTAGGCTCTGACTACGCCGTTTTCTTTCTCTGATTCTCAACCTCCTTCTCCTCTCGCCTTCTCCGCCTTGTCCTCCTCTTCTTCTGCCTCTCCTTGTTCACCTCTTCTTCTGCCTCTCCTTGTCCACCTCTTCTTCTGCCTCTCCTTGTCCACCTCTTCTTCTGCCTCTTCTTTCTTCTTCTGCCTCTCCTTGTCCACCTCTTCTTCTGCCTCTCCCTGTCCACCTCTTCTTCTGCCTCTCCCTGTCCACCTCTTCTTTCTCCTCCTTGTCTGCCTCTCCTGTTTCTTCTCTACTCTTCCTTCTCCCTTACTGCGTCTTCTCCTTCTACGTTCTCTTCTTCTTACTCTTCTCCTTCTTTTCTGCTTCTTCTTCTTCGCCTAGTATTGAGGCCCCCGCAGCAGGAGACTACTGCAGACAAAGGAGTTAACCACAACTAAGTTTCTTGATACATAAACTGCCCCCACGGGCTCAGCTCCGCTTGCCAGGGGTGGATCCCAGCCTCTCTCTGGTTGGGTGACAAAGTTTGCTTTCCCCTTTTTTTCTTTTCTTTTGTCTTGTTTCTGTCTTATTGGTTCTTTCACCTATAATCTATTCACCCTTAAATTCTTCCAATATACTGTGCAGTTTGGACTTCCTTTCTTCTGCCTTACCGGACTTTTTCTCTGTCTTCCTTTTCACCATCATTCCTTCTTTGTCTACCCTTCTTTTTCTCTGTGGCCTTCTCTTGGCACCCTGCGTTTGCCGTGCAGGGCAACTCGTGTTGAGGGAGAATGGGATCCTTGAGGTTGACGTCACTGAGGGACTGCGGTCCCTCACACCAACACACCTCTTTGTCCCGGACTTCTCCTAGACGGGAGGCTGTCGTGGCCCGCGTCAGTCATGCTGCTGGTCATGTATTGCCCTAGCTCTGCTAGAAGGCTGCGGCTCATGGGTCAAACTTGAACAAGACCGTAGTGGCAGTGCGAGATTGCCTGGGGGTATATCTCCGTTGTAGCCCTGGTGCGTTTCCTTGCTGGATTTTCCGCTTGGACGCATCCCCTTGTTGGACTCCGTGGTGGGTGGGGATCTGGGGGGATAAATTACTACTTTAAAAAATGACATCTACCAAAAAGTTAAAAAAAGACTGCACGATGACGGATCGGACACGGACACGGACAGTGACTTGGATATGAGACAAAAAGCTTGTGCATCTGGGGTGGATGGGGCCTGGCCTCGTTTTTTGGTTGTGGAGGGGGCGGATCCGGCTCTACCACTAGGCAAGCTTTTCCATTTCGCTATTCACAAACGTTTTCAATCCATTGCCACAGTGGATTTCAAAGATGTAAACAAACTTTTATCTATCGCCTATCGGGTGGAGTGCTCGACCAACAGGGCATCGAATTGTTTGCTGAAGAGGAATTTGACCATCTTTGTTGATAGACAAATCAAAGTTTCTTTGCATGGACTGTTGAATTCCTCCAAAGGAGTCATCCGATGTCAGGACCTGATTGATGTGTCCGAATTGGCACCTGATCAAAGCAGTACAGCGGGTATTTGTCACCAAAGGACCCAAGCGTATCCCTACCAACACACTTTTTGTGACTTTTGCCATGGCCAGATTGCAGGAGTCACTCAAGGTGGGATACCTTAGGGTGAAGGTGACACCTTTCGTACAATCACCGTTGCGCTGCTACCGTTGCCAAAGGTTTGGTCACGGTAGCGGGACATGTAAAAACAAAGATATTTGTCGAGAATGAGCTAAAGATAAGCATGAAAATGAATGCAAAGATCCCATTTGCTGCATGAATTGCGCGGGGAAGCATTCTTCCAGCTCCACAGATTGCCCTCAATGGCAGTTAGAGCTTGAGATCCAAAAGGTGCGGACCACTGAGAGGTGCTCCTTCGGGGACGCGAAGAAACAAGTTATGGAAAAGAGGCCGGTTATCCGAGAGAGATCCTTTGTGTCAGTGGCAGGCTCCACACCTCTTGCGGAACCTAATAAATTAAATTGCATGACAAAACGCGCTATACGCCAAAAATAACAAAATCGAGTTATATCCCTTGACACACTCAGCTCCTATGGCTGCAACTGCCTGTAAAAATATTTCTTCACAAAACGCCCTATAACCCTTAATAACCGCCAGTGAAACATGACAGTTCTTTACAAAACGCGCTATGAGCCACGGCCTCTTTTTGACAAAAGGCTCTATATCCGTTCAGCCAATCAGAACGCCCGAAAGTATTATATCCGGCCACACCTCCGGCCTTGTTGATAATTGTAAACAAAGCGATTTCTTCACCACATTCGATCTATAATCTTAATAAATCGGGGCCATCCGTCAAATTTATGATGGATACCTTTGATGACAGTCTGGAAGATGTTAATTTGACAATTGGAGGGAGTAGAAAACGGAAGGATAAGGCGACACACAAAAAAAAATAGTGAAGCGAGCACGTTACTCCAGTGGTGCCAAAATCCCAGCCATTGCCTACTCACACAATGACAATGCAGAGTGCAAACCTGACCCCCTCAGACCTTGCTCTAAATCAAGAGAAGTTTTATGATTCCTTTAACAAGGTGAGTTCAGCTTTTTGATTGTTGAATATCATTATTACAGGTTGTTCACAAAATTGCGTAACACCTAGGCTAGGAAAAAGGGCGGGGAGGCGACCAATACGATGTGACAAAGAGGGGGAGGGGAGTAGGACATGCGCTACATAGCCTTTCGCTGGATATAATGCGTTTTGTCAAAACAATCAATATAAAAAAATGGTCCAGTAAATATGATATCAAAAATTGATTTGGTGATTTGTGTTTTTAAGAAAGCGTTAATGTTATCATGTTTTTAGTATAAGTACAAAAGCGGAATATTTGCTACAAGGCCTGCCTTTAAAAAATGCCTAATATCTCAACTTGACAAATTTGGATATAGTACGTTTTGTCATGCAACCCTTCTAGTACACACCCAGCAATGGAAATCTTTATGAATAAAATGATGCACATTTTGGAAGCTTTGTGCAAAGAGATGGACACTCTAGAGAAAAAGCTCACGTTGTTTGGTCACAAGAGGGGAGGGGAGAGGGGTGAGGGGGGGTCCCCCAGCCCCATCGGACACACTGGAGAACGTGCTGACGGTCACGTCAAAAACCGTCAATCCCAACACACCCAGACGGCCGAGTCTAAAGCCGTCACACCTGTCGCTAGGGAGGCCATGCCTCAGGCCGCTACAACATCGATGGCAGGTTTCAGCAACCGGGGTGCTAGGTCCGAGCGTAGGGGTTATCAAAATGGAGACAAAATGAAAATGGAGCAGACCTGCCTACTGCTACGATTTTGCCGTAGCAGCTACGAGAAATAAAGCTCTGCTACGATGCTACGGCAAACATAAAATTGCTACGGGAATTTAAAAAAATCCGACTTTTTTTTTTTTAAAACTCTTAGCCGAAGGTCTAAACAGGCAAAACGCCCAAAAGCGTCCGTATCAAGCACTGTTATATTCTCGCGTTGTTTGAAAGATTGCGAGACTTCCGGCAATTTACTTCCGGTTCATTCTGTGGTGAAAACAATCGACTGCATTTCAATAAGTTTTCTCTTTGATGCATTCGTTTTTTCGATTTTTTTTCTCCTATTTTTTGACTGCAAGTGTCTAGAATGGATGGCTTGGATTCTTCGACTGATGAAGGAGAGTTTACAGGCTTCCATTTATTAGACATTGCAGTGAGAGAAATGGACTTAGAGGAAGAGATCGGTACTGACATTAGTGTCAGTACAGTAGCATGCATGCATCAGATCTTTCAGATGGGCAGGGAAGTGAAAATGAGGAGGAGGCTTGTTTGGACTTTTTAAAACATTTTTTTTCAATTTTTGTAAACACATGGAGGAATAAAAAACAAGACATGACAAGAGAAGAATAAAAAGGTATATAATCAAAAGAGAATTTATTTCTGTTCATTTTGCATTTTATTTCATTTAAATCTATGCACAAATACCTAAGATGTGGTTTTTCTACTAATGTACTCCGAAATATCTATACAATTATAAGATTTCTTGCCTATTTAGAGCTTTAAAAAAAATTGACAAACGTGTGCCCAGTAAAGGGTTATTTGTTTTTAAATTTGGGGTTTGTCTCAGCCAATTGTGCGCATAGAAAGTAGAACTTCCGCTATTTCTAAAGTCCATCGTACACGATGCAGCCAGGGCGTGACCAGACGGCTCCGTTTCTATTTCCCTTTGTTAAAAGGTTGTGTCCATCCTCACAATTCCACACTCAAGTGCTCACTGCGAAAGAGTTTTCTCATGTGTGAGGAAGAACAGAACTGACCAAAGAGCAAGCTTGGGAGAGGACACTATGGAGGCTCTGATGGTGGTGAAGAGTCAGCCAGATGGCATTTTAAACAGGCATCTGACCAAAGAAGACCTTGTTAAACTCAATAGCTGTTATGCTGACTCTCTGCGAAAGTAAACAGTAAACCGCGACACCAAGTATTGTATTTCTTATTATGTGTGCTGAGGCAGGTAAAGACTGATTTTGTGCTTTCTCAAAACGTTTTCAATGTTAAAATATATATTTTAAGTACACAATTAACTTGTCGTGGCAATCTACATCGACGGTTGTGCATGCTACTGAAAACCTGGCTTTGCTACTGAAAACTAAACCTTTTGCTACTGATTTAAAGAATTGTAGGTAGGCAGGTCTGATGGAGCAACCGGGTGGTCGTAGAGGCGGCCAAGATCTTAGTGGCTCAGCAGGGGAGCTTCAAGGGAGGGGAGGGAAAAGTTGGAAAGGGTGAGAGGGAGAGAGAAGATCCAAGAACCAGTGCTGGGGAGAAGGGGAGGAAGCCGGCTGGCATTTTGTTATCCAGGAGTTTGAAGAAAAATCAAAGGCCTGGGCCCCTTTCTTCCAAGCACCATCAAACTCTCGAGACGGAGAACCGTTTCGGGGAGTTGATGGACCATGAGGAGACGGATGAGGGTTAGAAAACATAGAGAACTAATTGTGCTCTTAGGGACGGAAATATTTAGCTTTCTTTTACTTCATTCTTTATGGCTATCTTTCAATGGAATATATGCGGGATAAGAGCAAATTATAAGGAGTTATGCAGTCTGATGACAGAGCATCGACCTGAGGTGTTGGTCATTCAGGAGACTCTCTTATCAGAGAAACAATCTATAGATATCTCTGGTTATTCGTCACTAAATTGTATGTTTTCTAGAGGCGTTTCACTCTTTATTCATAGAAACGTCCCATTTCACCTAATTTCACTCAACACAAGTTTACCAGCAGTAGCAGCCAGAGTATCTAATTTTAAGTCCCTTACAGTTTGTTCCATATATCTGACCCCATCAATAAATGTAAATAAAATTGACCATGAGAATTTCATTAAACAATAACCTACTCCATTTTGTTGTTGGGAGACTTTAATGGACGCTCTCCCCTGTGGGGCAGCGATCGTACTGATACTCAGGGGAAAATAATTGAAGACATTTTAGACTCATTAATCTGGTAACATTCAAATGAATGAGGGTGCTCCAACATTTTCTTGTTGAAGAACTGCTTCTTTATCCCACAGTGATACATTGATCTGTGATCGCTCCCTACTTTTGGACTTTAAATGGACAGTTTTAGAAGATCTTCATGGCAGCGATCATTTTCCGGTTCTATTAAAACATGATTCAGACAACCTTGAGCAAACTCATGGCAGGTGAAAACTGAAACAAGCTAACTGGAGTCTGTTTTCCAACCTTTCTGAGGTTCAGTTACGTGATAAGAAACGGGAATTTTCACATGCCATAGACCCAATACAGCTCTAAACCGACATATTATAAACAGTGCCAAGAGTCCAGTCCGCAATCTTCATCAAAGCCTCATACACTTTAAAAAACCCTGGTTTGATGATGAATGTAAAAAAACTTCAGCAAGCCCGTAAAAAAGCTTAAAGAATTATGTATTTGCATCCAAGCTCTGAAAATAAACAGAATCACGAACGTATGCGAGGAATTGACAATTCTTTGTTTGTTGATGATTTTGCATTAGTAGCCAAGGGTAAAACCTTGGCATCTGCAGAACGTCAGCTACAGTTATGTGTCAATGCCGTTGAAGACTGGGTATTACAAAATGGTTTCAAATTTTCCGAAGCAAAAACTGAAGGTATGCACTTTTCCAAGCACCGGGGAAGTATTCAAGATCCTAATATTACTCTCAATAAAACTCCAATAAAGACGGTCCAACAAGTCACATTTGTCGGTGTTATTTTTGATCAAAGGTTATCCTTCCTTTCTCACCTGAAAGATTTGAAAACTAAATGTCAACAGGCCTGCAATTTGCTCAAGGTTATCAGTGGTACAGACTGGGGAGCTGACAAGAAAACTTTATTGCTGTTATACCGTTCGTTAATTAGATCAAAGTTAGACTATGGTTACATTGTTTATGGTTCTGCTAGAAAGTCTTATCTTAAAATGTTAGATCCAGTTGCTCATCAGGCACTACGCATTGCTTTGGGTGCGTTTCGCACCTCCCTTTGTGAAAGCCTTTACGTGGAAGCTAACGAACCTCCCTTGGAACTGAGACGTATAAAATTATCTCTGAATTACTATTTAAAATTAAAAACTGATCCCATGAATCCCGCTTATGACTGAGTTCTCAACCCAGATTTTGTGCAGAAATTTGAGGCCAAACCGAACGCAATCTCTCCGTTTGGCATCAGAATGCAGGCTCATTTGAACAAAGCAGGCATCGATGTTTCTTCCATCAACGATCATGAGCTTCGGACTGAAACTCCTCCATGGAAATTACGTAACCCAAACATTAACTGGCAATTGTCCGCTTTCCTCAAAAACAATACATCTGAAACTGTCTATAATCAACTTTATTTAGAACAGTGTGCTTTGTATTGCGTGAGAAAGAATGAGTGATTTGTTTGAAATAAATTATTTATTATTGCACCTTGGGGTTTTGTGTTATTTTGTTATTAAGGGTAGGTAGTTAGTTTGCAGGGAAGGGTAGGGGAGGGTAATGTCTGGCCTTATGCCGTGACACTGGGAGTGAAGGATACTGGTAGTGAAGGGTACGGGGAGTGAAGGGTACTGGGAGTTAATTGGTGTGGTAGATAGGAGTGGTAGCTAAATGGTTACTTAACAAAGGACAAAAAAATCATGCTGTAAAAAATGGTGTTCATATGTTTATGTTGTGAAAGTTCGTGAATACAAAATAGCTGTCTACAAAGAAGAAGTGAATTGTTGACTTGTGATCCCACACATTGATACCGTTTTCAGGTTCGCGGGCCCGGCCACAACGGTCGCTGTCCATTGCGCTGTACCCCC
>CM072522.1:60965055-60987555 GCA_036898135.1 Oncomelania hupensis | reverse complement strand
GGGTACAAACTATTTACAACTATGTACACAAATTACAAAAAAAAAAGACAGAAATAGAATATTTACAACTATGTACACAAATGACAGAAAAGACAGAAATAGAATAGCAAAAACCTATTCACAGCTATTTATATGCCCGGTTAGGCCCAGGAGGAAAAACAGTATAAATATGTACAGCCGTGTATACACTTACGGATCAGACAGAGACAAAAGAGGAGAGAATGGCAGCGGGATACAACTCAGTCTGAATAATGCAGTTTGAAGAGGTGGGTTTTGAGGGCCTTTTTGAATGCTTGTGTTGATTGTATGTTGCGGATATGGGAGGGAAGGGAATTCAACTGCTTAGGTGCGGAGTAGGCGAATGCACGTTGGCCGTATGTCTTAGTGCGGTTGACGGGAACCTTGAGTGTGCGAGTGTCAGCAGAAGATCTTAAAGTGCGTGAAGGGGAGTAGACAGACAGCAGGTCAGCAAGGTAGGAGGGGCAAGAATCTGTGAAGAAGTTGTGACAGAGAACAGAGAGTTTGTACTCTATGCGTGCTTGCACAGGAAGCCAGTGAAGGGAATGTAGTAGAGGTGTGATGTGATCGCGTTTCTTAGCTCGGAATACTAGTCTAGCTGCTGAGTTCTGAACCTTTTGTAGCTTGTCAATGATGTGTTTTGGGGAGCCAGCGAGGAGAGAGTTGCAATAGTCAAGACGAGAAAGGACGAGAGCGCAGACTAGGGTTTTGGTGGCAGTGAGTGTAAGATAGTGGCGAAAGGAGCTGATTTGGCGTATGGCCGTGTATGCAGAGCGACAGACGTTGGAGATGTGGTTGTTGAGGGACAGGTCATCGGAGAGAATGTAGCCGAGATTTCTTGCTGAGGATGAGAACTGAATGTTTGTTGTCCCTACTGTAAGCGATGTTGGGAGAGGCGGGGAGTGATGAGGAGGTGTTGTGCTTGTGAATGAGGAGGGCTTCGGTTTTATCGTCATTAAGCTTAAGCTTGTTGAGTGTCATCCATGACTTAATGTCTGTGATGCAGTTCTCCAAAGTCTGAACAGTGGAATTAATGAGAGAGGGGGCAGTGGATTTATAAAGTTGTGTGTCGTCTGCAAATGACTGACTCTCAACAGCATGCTTTCTAAGCAGGAGAAGCAGTGGCTTGGTGTACAGAGTGAACAACATCGGCCCTAAAATGGAACCCTGAGGCACGCCGCACACCAAGTCTGCTGTGCTGGAGAAACAGCCATCGACAGTGACTGCTTGTGATCTGTCAGAAAGATATGAGTGGAACCAAGCCAGGACCGAGCCGGAGATTCCAAAGTAGTGTTGAATAGTGTTAAAGAGAATGTAGTGGTCGACTGTGTCAAAGGCGGCTGAGAGGTCTAGTATCCACACAAACTGAAAATATCTTCGATCTTGACCTTGATAACAAATTGACATTTAGTCAAAAACAACACCTTCGTGGTGCTTTTTGCCTATTTTTCAGATATGCTTACATTAGATGTGCTTGTTAGGCTTAGACCCTATGATTTGCCTTTAACATCTAAAGAGACAGTTGATAGAGAAGTCAAGTCGATGCTCAAAATGGGGGTCATCGAACATTCACGCTCCACATACACATCTCCAGTTGTCCTAGTTGGGAAAAAAGATGGCTCAACTAGATTTTGTATAGACTATTATAGGCACCTCAACAAAATCAGTCCTTGATGCAGAGCACATCCCTAACATTAATGAGTTGTTTGCACAACTGGCTGATTGTACATACTTCACAAAGATTGACCTTTCAAAAGGCTATTGGCAGATCCTTGTGAACCCACTCGACCGTCTAAAAACTGCATTCGCAACCCATGTAGGCTTGTTTCAATGGATTAGAATGCCCTTTGGCTTAGCCTCTGCCCCTGCTACGTGTGCACGCATGGTTCGACTGTTAAAGCTTGACGAAGTGTCGTCCATCAATTTTTTGATGACATTCTGACAAGTAGCATTACCTGGAACGAACATCTCACACATGTGCGCTTTCAAAGTTGCATGCTGCGGGTCTTACCGCTAGACCGTCCAAACTTTTCGCCGGTTTCAGGAGCTTTAACTTTTAGGCCACATTGTAGGTCGTGTTACTTTGAAACCTGAGAGTTAAAAATTGCAGAAGATGTTGGAAATAACTATTCCCAAAAGCAAACGTCAAGTTCGTTCGAATCTGGGACTCGTCAGTTATTACAGACGCTATGTGCCGGATTTTGCGACAGTAGTCAAACCCCTCACAGAACTGGTCTGTTCGGCTTTGCACAGACAGATAAAATTGAAGGATGATTGCGAAGCTGCTATTCGAGCTGTCCAACAGATTTTGTCAAGTTCACCGGTGCTTGTCTTACCAGACATATCGCGTTCCTTCGTGGTTCGTACTGACGCGAGTGCTTTGAAATAGGCGTGGTGTTGCTTCAAGATCATGATGGTGATTTGCACCCTGTCACATTCGTCAGTTGCAAACTGCTGGATAAGGAAACACGATACAGTACTATTGAGAGGGAATGCTCGGCTGTCATTTGGGTCCTCACAAAGCTTTCAAAGTATCTGTGGGGAAAGTCGTTTATTCTTCAGACTGATCATTGGCCATTGTCTTACTTGCGTTCGGGTCAGTTAAAAAATGCTCGAATCACACGCTGGGCGTTGGCACTCCAAGAGTTTCTGTTTGAAATTAAAGCCTTGCCTGGTACTGCAAATGTCTTTGCAAATATGCTGTCGAGATCACATGTTGATCAGTGTATTCCATAGAGTGTGTGGGAAATGAACATGCTTTGTATATACTTCTGTTGTTGTATATTAAATGCTGAAAATTTGATTAAACTACTGGAAAGTGATATTTAATGTATTTTACTGGATTTGAATTTTGTTGTTTCATTGTACCATACCTGGAATTTTTACTGTACATTTTCATGTCTATTACGCTTCGTGTGACTGCATAATGCAGTATGCTTATATTTAATATAATTAATAATTACCAGTTTTTGCTTATTTGTACAGTTTTAGGTGGATACAAACTATATTGGTTTTTTTCTTTCTGGTGAAATTCAGAACACTTGGGAGATTTCCTTTTGCAGGAAGGGGGTATTGTCACGCGTCGGTTGTATAGTATTTTAGTCCGATGACTTTATATTATTGTTAATCTGTCTCTTGGGAGAAGGTATTGGTATTATTTTTTATGATAGCTAAATTCCGTTGGGTGACCTGGTCACATGGCAGTTCACTAATGTACATTCAAAAATTCATTTATTCTTATCTTAACAATACTAGAGATTCGTTGCTCTGGACTTCTTGCAGCTGTGTCTGCAGGTATATATTGTTTATCATTTGAAATGTTGTATTATTATAAATGTAATAGTATTATTTAATAACGATAGTGTATTTGTTATGTAATAACATTAATAATAAATAATGTTATAGTAATGTGAAGGATGGAGTGGGGAGGAGACGAACATGGTGGTTCACTATAATTTTTGAATAACGAATTGAATTCGGAGAATTATTTGAATTAAAATTGAAACTGCAACTTGCAGTGATAGTATTACGTTTAATTGTTAGAATGGAATTATTTGGTATCATTGGCGTAATAATCAGTTACCCCTTGGGGTCATGAGCAATCTTGCCATTGTAGATTGTTCTAACCTATAAAGGGAAAAGTGAAAGCCCCAGTTGAAAACCTGTCTTGCCTTTGTAGGCATGACTGATTCACTGCGGCAACAGTACCCCCGTTGGAGTGCCGGGGGTTTCAGTATAAATAGTATCCCCACTTTCTGGAAATTTAGTGCTTTAAATTCCCACTGTCGCTTTCTTCCTCATTTGCTCTTTCCCATTCCTGATCTGTCCTATCACTCTGCTATACTATCTTCTTCTTCGCTAGATCAATGACCTACCTTTTTTCTTGAAAACTCTTCCTGGACAAGACTCCTTGTTTGTGTATGAGGTCTGTTGGATCAGCTTGGGAGTGTTGGACGCTTTCTGCCGGGTGGTCACTAGGGCTTCCTATGATGTTATTATTTAGCACTATAGGCATTTTATATGTATGTGTTTTGTTGATGATTTATAATGATGTTTGTATTCTATTTTGTTTTTGTAACCGGGGGTTCGAGTAGTTGGGGTAAAGCCTCAACCGTCCCCCGCGTGGGATGTCTTTATTGTAAAGTGACTGGCCGGTGGAGGGCATTCAATTTTCCCACTAGGGTTGTTTCGGCAGATCTTTTATGCGGATTGGGGGTTGTCCGGTCCTGATTTGGCTCGGAAGAGTCCGCTGGACCTAAAGCAACAATCAATCAATCAATCAATCAATCAAGTAATAATCAGTTGTTATAATTAGTTGTGGAATTTGTGTTTATGTTGTGAACTGTATTCGATGTATGGATGAAATTGGAATGTGTTTGCTTGCACTGGTTCCATCCTAGAGAGGTTTGTGTAGTGGTCCCAAGAAAAGTTTATGTATCTAGAAACGTCGTTGTGATTAACTTCTTTGCCTGCAGAAGTCTCTTGCTGCGGGGACCTCAAGAAGGAGAAGAAGAAGCAGAAGAGAGAAGAAGAAGAAACTAGGGAGCAGAAGACGACGTGGAGGAAGCAGCAGCAGCAGAAAAAGAAGAAGAGAGAAGAAGAAGAAACGAGAGGAAGATGTAGAAAGCGGAAGGAAAAGGAGAACGCGATTGAGGAAAGAGAGACAGAAGATGGCATAGGCAGAGAACAGACTACAGAATCCAACATAACTATAGTGGACTATTTACAACTTGCGTTTTCTTTCTCCGTCAATGATGTGTTATTTGTATACTTAATCTTTCAACAGATTTATTCTGCATCATGACGTGAGTAGAAACAATATTGTATTTATTCCCTTTTTGGTTCTTGTTGATTTATGTACTTGTCCTAATTTGTTGATTCATGTGTATGGTTTAATAGAGGGTGTGACAACGTAGTTCATTTTTACGAGTTAGAGAAGCTGTGAGACGGCAGAATACGCAGATTTTCACGCATGCATACAAACAATTCTTGAAATACCCTTTTTTTGGTTACAGTGACGATGATGGTGGTGGTGGTGATGATGATGATGATGATGATGATGATGATGATGATGATGATGATGATGATGATGGTGATGATTTCGGCGACAACAATGATGATGATGATTATGACGATAGTTATGATAATGGACTTTCGTTGTAAGCTACAGGCCTATTTCTATCTAAAAATAGCATAACTGAGATGATGTAATCGTTTTCATGAATGTTCTTCGATTATTTTAATCACAATTGTCACAAGAGGCTAGTTTAGACTCTGCATTAAGGCTCATCGCCTTAAACGTTCATCCTTCTTTGGCCTTTGTAACTTAAATTCGAGGCATATAGCAGACGATAAAATTTAGTTTTGTTCTCAGTCTGTGTAGGGTAACTTCTCGCTAGGTAGGCCACGTCATAATCCAGCTGACCTATATCCGTCAAACCCACGCGAGGGCGCAAAGTATCACGGGATATTGCACGCTTTAACTGACATCACAGACTAGTTGTGTTAAATTTTTAACATTTAAGTTATTAGTAGTGATTACAAAATTAGATATAGAGTAGAGGAAATAAATGTGTGATATTTACTGTTAACAAGTGGCTGGAATACCTATGTTTCATAGCCGTGAGAGAGCTAGTGTGTCAGTGAAGCTTTTACACTTTTCTCCCTATCTCTATAACCCCATCCTCACACAGACCGGGCCAAACATATAAATGTATTAAGATTAGTCATATGGCGATATAACTAGCTGATCCCCGCAGAAGAAAGTCGAGTGGGTAATAGCATTCCATTGTGCAGAGCCCAGCAACAATAGACCCACCGTCACAGTCATCATCATCATCATCATCATCATCATCATCATCATCATCATCATCATGACAATTACGAGAGTATTGAGTCTTGAGTATCTGCGCTATGCAACAGGCAAGAGGTGTGTGGCATCAACCCCTGGACTGCGCTGAGTCCATCAAGTCACAGTACAGGTTTATTAACACCGCCAGTAACACTTGTTGTCTTCTGTGGTAAACACGTCGTCAAAACATTTTCTCTGTCTACATGAAATAGCGTGGAGCACGGTCGACGAACACAGGAACTGGTGTGGAGATTACAGAGCAGCGTGCAGCATCTCCACCTGTGGTGTGCTGGTGTTCGTCACACAGACATTCCAGCCTGCCTGCAGGAAGAGGTGGTGACCACGCCCCTTCGCTCCGCACCCGCCGTCCTCAGGTGGGTAATTCATGTAATAAGTAGTAGTAGTAGAAGCAGCAGCAGTAGTTGTGGTAGCAACAACAGATTGTGGTAGCAGTGGTATTAATAGCAATAGTAGAAGAAGTAGCTGTAGTTAGTGCAGCAGCAGTAGTAATAGCAGCAGCTGTAGTGGTAGCAGCAGTAGTAGAAGTAGTAATAGTGGCAGTAGCAGTGGTAGTAGTAGTAGTAGTAGTAGTAGTAGTAGTAGTAGTAGTAGTAGATGTAGGTGGCGGTGGTGGGGGTGGTGGTGGTGGTGGTAGACACAAACTTACTAACGCCTGGGGACATGGAATGAAAATAAGATAGAAAGTACTTTACTGTCCTCAGGGAGGTGCGGTCAGTGATACAGCAGTATCCCAGTCTATTCCGTGACTACAGCGACTGCGTGTATCCTGCCCCTGGGGACGGGCCAGCAGTGATCACACTTGTTCACGAGGGGGACGGCCATACAGGACTTTGGCCCGTGGAATGTCCGGCTTGTGGACGGGGACTGGGCCAACTGCTGACAGGACGACTTGATGTGGGCCCTGCAGGTGAGTGGTGTTTTGTGGTCACTGTAAAGGTCTAGGCTGCTTTGTGTTGCCTTCCTGATGATCACCAGCTGATCATACTTGACCGCTGTCTCACCATCCAACTGCCGCTGATAGAATAGGATAGGATAGGATAGGATAAGATAGAATAGAAAAGTTAATGACGGTCACAGACATTCAATCTCAAGTAAATTGTCTATGTCATGTGCCTATGCCGGGGACCAGACTTGGCCAGTTTTAGTCTAGACGTAGATCAGACTGCCAATCCTATCTATCCCGAAACTTAAAGGTCGTTGGGGCACCACAGATGATCGTTTAACCAGCGTACTCCATCTTTCTCTGTTCTCGGCAACCCCGATGGCTTCGCTCAGTATCAAACCAGTCCTTTCTCTAATGTTGTTCTCCCACCTCTTTTTCTGTCTCTTTCTTCTTCTGCTTCCTTGTCCCGTGCTTTGCAGGATAGTTTCTTCACCATTGTGAGCATATCATGGTGTTGTCCTATGGCTTGTGTGATGGTCTGTCAGACCTTGTTGTTGGTGATGTGCTAGGTGTAGGAAATGGCCAGAAGTTTTCTATAGCACCTCATCTCCATGCTTTGTATTCTTCGATGTAGATCTGCTGTGAAGGTCTATGTTTCGCAAGCGTATAAGGAGATGGAGATGAAAAGAGAGCGTCGTAGCATTACCTTGGAATGTAGACTGATGGTCTTATCTTTCCAAATGAGCTTCAAACTTGCCAGGGCAGCAGTGGTTTTTGCGATCCTGGAGAGGACTTCCTGTCGGGACCCCTTGTCGGATACAATGGCTCCTAAATATTTGAAGCTATGCACTGTGTTGAGGGATGGGCTTTTGACTTTGGTGTCCATATTAATGCCTTTGGTGTTGTTGGTCATTATCTTGATCTTCTCTGCACTTATTTCCATTCCATAGGCTCTGGAGGTGGAGTCAAGCCTCTGCACGGCACCAGCTGTTCAGGTTCTTGTTCTTCTCCAGCCAATCCATCAATGTCATCCGCAAATTGAAGGTTGGAGATTGTTCTACCCTCTATGCTGACTGTGCCTTCGTGATCTGCAAGGGTATATGCCATGATGCGCTCTAGAAAGATGTTGAAGAGTGTTGGAGAGAGTATGCATCCTTGACGCACACCGACTTTTGTTCTGAACCAGTTCCCGATGGCCTGTTGTGGAGGACTGCACTGATAAGCTTTTGATGACTGCAGTAATTTTAGGGCCGAAGTTGTATACTCTCATGATTGCCCACAGAGCTGCATGCCAGACTCGGTCAAACACTTTCTTGAAGTCTGCAAACATGATATAGATGTTGTTGGTGCTGTAGGTATTTCTCTCAGATTATTTGAGGTTGAAAATATGTTCAGTGGTATTTTGCCCTCCCCTGAATCCTGCTTGTTCTTCAGCTATGATTTGTTGAGCTTGGGGTTTCAACCTGTTGAGTATTATTTTCAGGAGGACCTTGGTGGGATGTCTGATGAGGTTGGTGGTGCGGTAATTTTCACACTCCTGAAGGTTACCATTTTTAGGAAGAGTGATAACAAGCGACCGGGTCCATGGTGTAGGCCACTCTCCACTCTGCCAAATCTTGTTACAGATAATGGTGAGGGCGTAAATCATCGCTTCCCCTCCGGCTTGCAGCAATTTCGCGGCTATGTTGTCCTCTCCCGCTGACTTCCCCTTGCTGAGGATTGCACTGCTGCCTCAACTTCTTCACGGAGAATCGGTAGGGTTTCTTTCTCTTCTATGTTCTGGGAACATGCTAAACTGATGGGTCTCCGTGGTGTGTGGTTGTAAAGATCAGAGCAGTACTTTGTCCATCTATCCAAGACTTCTTGTTCTTCTATAAGGCATATAATAATAATAATAATACAGGATGCTATACGCGCCTTACCCCAAATCATTCAGGCTCAAAGCGCGGCGACCTATACCAACATACACGCTCACCTGTCTCATCCACCCTTACACATACCAAACACACATCCATCACTCAAACAGGTGGTGTAAAGGCAGGGAGATCGCTATTAGAAGACGGAAAGAAAATCGAATTTTTATTTTTGAAATTTTTTATATTGACTGCGTCCTGTACCATTATTGAAGGGAGGGAGGAAACCGGAGTGCCCGGAGAAAACCCTCGGTGACCTCAATTAGTCTCGTACCTAAGTCACATACGTTCGCCCCTTGCGGGAATCGAACCCGCGACCTTCGGCATAGGAAACCGGCGACTTATCCACTGCGCCACGAGGCCACCCCATATGCCAGACTTGCTTTGGATCGGGGAGACCTTGGGCTGTTTAACACTTGTGCGCCGCTTCACTGTCTGGTTGGCCTTCTTGCTGTTGTTCTTGTTCAAGCTGTTCTCTATGTCCTGGCATTGATCTTCTGTCCAGTTCCCCTTTGCTGTGCGCATGCCTTTTCGGATGTCATTGTTGATTTTTCGGTTGGCATCAGCTCCCTGTGAGGTGTTAAGTTTTCTTTTTTAATCTATTCGTTTATCACACAGGTCCAAAGGTTCAGGTGTGATCCACGGTTTCTTCTTTGGGCAGTGCTTGCAAAGGATCTCAGTGGCGATATCTGTCACAGCTGAGTTGAAGGTGGTGGCCATGGTGTTGACATTTACTTCACCAGCTCCAAAAATGAGCAGTGGAGCAAAATTCCCTCCAATTGTGGCTTGGAATATTTCTTCCACCTCTGGGTCTTGCAGTTTTTCTAGGTCGAACTTCAGTCTAGTGCACTTTGTTGTGTTTACTCTCTTCAGGTGGAGCCGGAAGGACATCATCACGAGATCGTGGTTATTTTCGTTGTCTGCTCCTAGAAACGTTCGTGTCCTGCCAATGTTGATGCTTGATCTGAAGTCTTTCTTGACCATGTTGTAATCTGTCAACATTACCAACCTTCACACACCAAATAAAGTGTCCAAATAATAAATTCTCGCACACGTGTCGAAGCAGACGTTTTGAAGCATTAAAGTGACAATTTACAATTATAATTAGAACTATCAAAACGAACTTTGTTACAATTAAATTTAGAGAAAAACACCTATCACAAAATAATCACTTTACTGTGCCCTAACTTCAGCCAAAACGATTTAGAGAAATAAGTTTATAAATGTCATTCGTAATTCGTAATGCAAAAGTTTATAAATGTAATTCGTCTGCTTCGGCATATTCATCTTCCAATCTCGCTCGCATTCAAATCCGTAACGTTTTTGAGCTTTGAGAGGTCAATTTTTGTGAAGTATGTACCATTAGCCAGTTGTGCAAACAATTCATTATTGTTGTTAGGGATTGGCTCTGCATCAAAGACGGTGATTTTGTTGAGGTGCCTATAGTCTATACAAAATCTAGTTGAGCCATCTTTTTTCCCAACTAGGACAACTGGAGATGCCTATAGGGAGCGATAACACCCATTTTGAGCATCCATTTGACTTCTTTCTCAACAGTTTCTTTAGATGTTAAAGGCAAATCATAGGGTCTAAGCCTAACAAGCACGTCTGATGTAAGCATGACGTCATGAAAAAAAAACACTAGAAAAGTAGGCTACCTAAGGCGGTGGTAAGGATATCTGAAAAATCTGCAAACACACCACGAAGTTGTTGCTTCTGACTAAATGTGAACTTGTCATCAAGGTGAAGATCGTGTATATTTTCAGTTTGCGTATATGACACAGTAGGTATTGTGATATCATTTGAATCAGCCTCTGCTGAAATGACGGCAACGGACGCTATCTGTACCCAGTCTGGGTACACTGGTGTGACACGAAGCAGACTTTGAGCAACGGCATCAGCACCGTGTACTAGCTCATCACAGAGTAGTAATTAGAGTGTTCTGCGACAAGCTGCTCAAGGCGTCGGACATTCCAATAATACCTCCCGCTACGCACGCAAACACACCACCAGCCTTTGCTTTAACATATACCTTCACATTAAATGTAATAAAATATATGATGTTTTAAGACCGCTTCAAAGCACTCCAAAAGCACTCTGTAAATCCTTCACTTGCTGTTAAATATGCATGATCCTTGTGCCTGTGGTTGGAGGTTGGAGGTGGTTGGAATTTAAATAAAATAAACCCTTTTAAACCAAAAAAAAATACAACACAAACCCTCTCTCACAACCCTTCTTTTAAAAAACAAAACCACAACATACTGCATTATGGTGGTACACATTAATGTCACGGGAATGATCTTTTGTTTAACAGGATCTTATCCTATCCTATCCCATCCTATCCTGTCCCGTAACCCGGAGGTCGTAGGGGCACCACAGATGATCGTTTAACCAGCATACTTCATCTTTCTCTGTCCTCAGCAGCCTTGATGGCTTCGCTCATTGTCAAACCAGTCCATTCTCAAATGTTGTCCTCCCACCTCTTTTTCGGTCTCACTCTTCCTCTACCTCCTTGCACTGTGCCTTGCAGAATAGTCTTTGCAAGGCCTGATGATCTGGTGACATGGCTATACCATCGGAGTTTCCGTTTCTTCACCACTGTGAGCAGGTCATCGTGTTGTCCAATGGCTTGTGTGATGGTCTGTCGTACTTCGTCATTGGTGATGTGTTGGGTATAGGAAATGCCCAGAAGTCTTCTGTAGCACCTCATCTCCATGATTTGTATTCTTCGTTGGAGATCTGCTGTGAGGGTCCATGCTTCACAAGCATATAGGAAGATGGGGATGACAAGGGAGTGCAGCAGTCTTACTTTGGAATGTAGACTGATGGTCCTGTCTTTCCAAATGGGCTTAAACCTTGTCAAGGCAGCAGTTGTTTGTGCGATCCTGGAAAAGACTTCCTGTCGGGACCCATTGTCTGATACAATGGCTCCTAAATATTTGAAGCTATGCACTGTGTTGAGGGATTGGCCTTGGATTTTGATGTCCGTGATGATGCCATTGGTGTTGTTGGTCAGCATTTTGGTCTTCTCTGCACTTATTTCCATTCCATAAGCTCTGGAGGTGGTGTCAAGCCTCTGTACCAACTGTTCAAGTTCTTGTTCCTCTCCAGCCAATCCACAAAACGAAGATTGGAGATTGCTCTACCCCCTATGCTGACTGTGCCTTCATGATCTGCAAGAGCATCTGACATGATGCGCTCTAGGAAGATGTTGAAGAGTGTTGGAGAGAGTAGGCATCCTTGACGCACACCGATTATTGTTCTGAACCAGTTCCCGATGGCGCTGTTGTGGAGGACTGCACTGGTAGCCTTGTCATACAGGCGTTTGATGATACCAATAATTTTAGGGCTGATGTTGTACAATTTCATTGTTGCCCATAGAGTTGCATGCCAGACTCGGTCAAACGCCTTCTTGAAGTCTATGAACACATGATATAGATTTTGTTGGTGCTGTGGGTATTTCTCACACATTATTCTGAGGTTGAAAATCTGTTCAGTGGTACTTCGCCCTGCCCTGAATCCTGCTTGTTCTTCAGCTATGATTTGTTCAGCTTGGAGTTTCAACTTGTTGGGTATTATTTTCAGGAGGACTATGCTGGGATGACTGATGAGGCTGAGGGTGCGGTAATTTTCACACTCCTGAAGGTTACCATTTTTGGGACGAGTGATGACAAGCGACTGGGTTCATGGTATAGGCCACTCCCCACTCTGCCACATCTTGTTACAGATAATGGTGAGGGCATCAATCATCGCTTCTCCTCCTGCTTGTAGCAGTTCCGCGGGTATGTTGTCCACTCCCGCTGACTTCCCTTTCTTTAGCCATTGCACTGCTGCCTCAACTTCTTCCCGGAGAATTGGGAGGCTTTCTTCTTCTCTGTTCTCGGGACATGCTAGAACTGATGGGTCTCCATTTGGTGTATGGTTGTAATGGTCAGAGCAGTACTCTGTCCATCTGTCCAAGACTTCTTGTTCTTCTGTAAGGCATATGCCAGACTTGCTTTGGATCGTGGAGACTTTGGGCTGTTTGACACTTGTCAGCCGCTTCACAGTCTGGTAGGCCTTCTTGCTGTTGTTCTTGTTCAGACTGTTCTATATTAACTGGCATTGATCTGCTATCCAGTTCTCCTTTGCTGTGCGCACGCCTTTTCGGATGTCATTGTTGATTTTTCGGTAGACATCAGCTCCTTGTGAGGTGTTCTTTTTCTTTTTTTGACTCTCTTCGTTTAATCACACAGATCCAAAAGTTCAGGTGTGATCCACGGCTTCTTCTTTGGTCGGTGCTTGCCAAGGATCTCAGTGGCGGCATCTGTCACAGCTGAGTTGAAGGTGGTGGTCTTGGTGTTGACATCTACTTCATTAGCCCCTAAAATGAGCAGTGGTGCAAATTTCCCTCCAATTGTGGCCTGAAATAGTTCTGCCACCTCCGGGTCTTTCAGTTTGTCCTGGTCGAACTTCAGTCTAGTGCACTTTGCTGTATTTACTCTCTTTAAGTGGAGCCGGAAAGACATCATCACGAGATCGTGGTCACTTCCGATGTCTGCTCCTGGAAAAGTGCGTGTCCTGCCAATGTTGATGCTTGATCTGAAGCGTTTCTTGACCATGATGTAGTCTATCTGGTTGTGATGCTCCCCGCCAGGACTGTGCCATGTCCATCGTCTGGAGTTTTTGTGGAAACCAAACGTGTTTGCCAGTACCAGATTGTTGTATCTGGCAAACTCCAAGAGTCTCAGACCTCTGTCATTTGTCTCGTTGTTGCAGTGGGGTCCACATGTGTCTCCCCAGTTGTGGTGCGCATCTTGGCCAACCTTGGAATTCCAGTCGCCTGGCACTATGATTCTAATTAGACTCATTAATTGATCTAAAATCTTTATCCCTAATAAAAAGTTTCAAAAAAAAAGTTCTCTCTCTCTTTCTCTCTCTCTCTCTCCCTCTCTCTCTCTCTCTCTTAATAAATAAATACTTCTATCCTATCCTATCCTATCATATTCTATCCTATCCTATCCCTTAACTCGGAGGTCGTAGGGGCACCACAGATGATCGTTTAACTAGCATACTCCATCTTTCTCTGTCCTCAGCTGCTCTGATGGCTTCGCTCAGTGTCAAACCAGTCCATTCTCGAATGTTGTCCTCCCACATCTTTTTCGGTCTCCCTCTTCTTCTACCTCCTTGCACTGTGCCTTACAGAATGGTCTTTGCAAGGCCTGATGATCTGGTGACGTGGACATACCATCGGAGTTTCCGTTTCTTCACCACTGTGAGCAGGTCATCGTGTTGTCCAATGGCTTGTGTGATGGTCTGTCGGACTTCGTCGTTGGTGATGTGTTGGGTATAGGAAATGCCCAGAAGTCTTCTGTAGCACCTCATCTCCATGCTTTGTATTCTTCGTTGTAGATCTGCTGTTAGGGTCCATGCTTCGCAAGCATATAGGAAGATGGAGATGACAAGGGAGCGCAGCATTCTTACTTTGGAATGTAGACTGATGGTCCTGTCTTTCCAAATGGGCTTCAACCTTGTCAGGGCAGCAGTTGTTTGTGCGATCCTGGAGAGGACTTCATGTCGGGACGCAAACTTGTTTTTTCCAACCTATTTCCAGTCATTCGCCCAAAAAGGCAATCACCGAAGTCGAACGAAGCTCCCCGATGTGTTACGAAATGATGCTTGCATGATTACGACTAGCTGACATTAAAAATGATCGCTGCTGCTTCTAATTCTGTTCGATTTATACAGATTTAGCATTTCGCAACTGTATACTTTGTTAATATGAGCATGATTATTATCGATCATATTTAATAGTTGCGTTCCTTGATTTGCATTTTGTTAGTCCTCAGCAGTAAAGGCTAATAATAGCATTGCCCATTTCCTGCTTAGAACCAAGTAGACACTGTTTTTATTATAAGTCAGTCTCCGCGCAGCGAAGAAGCTCACTAGCTGAATATAATTATTAGACCTGTATTGTTTGTTTTATACGTAAATAAATGTATAAACTATATCTATTCTAATTAATAATATTTAGGCCTATCCTTTATAATATTCGAAACTTGAAATTTCCGGAGAAGGACGAGTAGGCCAAGCGAATTTTTTTTTAATAACTCGAGATCAGAGTTAAATTAATAGTTAGTTATTCATTGCTTACAGGGTCCAGCGGACTGCAAAGAGGCGAATCAGAACCACAAAAACAAGACAACTAGAGATCAGAGTTAAATTAAAAGCTAATTAGTTATTCATTGCTAACAGAGTCCAGCGGACTGCAAAGAGCCGAATAAGGACCACAAAATCGAGACCACAACTTCGCAAGTAGTAGTAGTAGTAGTAGTAGTAGTAGTAGTAGTAGTAGTAGTAGTAGTAATAGTAGTAGTAGTAGTAGTAGTGGTAGTAGTAGTATAGTTATTTAGTAAAATCTTTAATTTATTTATTTGTTTTGTTTGTGTTATTATTATTATTATTATTATTATTATTATTATTATTATTATTATTATTATTATTATTATTATTATTAATAATAATAATAATAATAATAATAATAATAATAATAATAATAATAATAATAATATTATTATTATTATTATTATTATTATTATTATTATTATTATTATTATTATTATTATTATTATTATTGTTCCTACTTTAAAAAGAATAAAAGAATAGTGTGCTGCTGTGCGTGCTCAATGGTGTAAATATGGTCAGTGACGTTTTGTTTGTTTTTGCTGAAGTTGGGTGTAACCCGAAATATTCAGATTGTGTTACTGGTTATTTTTTCTTATAGATTTACCAAAGTTTTCAGATGATTTATAGAAATTTCCGCCCGCCACGCAACATGTTTTTAATACGTGTTTCTCATTAAAATACATATCATTGAAATACATATAACAAATTTACTGTATCAGTTAAAAAGAATAATATTAGTTAAATAAATAATTGCATTGGTGCTTGCAATAAAAATGCCACTGTTTTTTGAGACCATTATAAACTTGCTTTGCCTTGTTGTGCTGAAGGGACATCAACGTATCCATAGCGCTTTGAAGTTTTGTCATGGTTTTATTGTTGATATAGATGTGAAATCGTTGTATGTGTGCTTTATGTGTTATGTATTACTTTTACTCTTTCTTACTAATTGTGTCAGTATATTATTCATCATAAAATATTAATAATAATACTAACTGCTTCAAAATGCAAATCTCGACTTGAGCTTGAAGCTGTGCAGATCGAAATAGAATTAGATCTAGAAGCAACAGCGGCTAATTTTATGCACGGATGTTTCACCACAGGCTCTGAAGTCTTTTCTTTTTGTCTTTGTAAACTCCTAAATACGTACGAAGTATAGTATGTAATTGAGGCCTACGAAAGACGAGCCTTTCAAGCCTGTGGTTTCACGTAGTCCTGCCAGCACTCGTTCGTAAAACATCGGATAGCTTCGCTCGACTCGGAGAGCCTCGGTCGACTTCGGTAATTGCCTTTTTCGGGAAAGTGACTGGAACTAGGTTGGAAAAAACAAGTTCGCTGTCGGGACCCATTGTCTGATATAATGGCTCCTAAATATTTGAAGCTATGCACCGTGTTGAGGTATTGGCCATGGACTTTGATTTCCGTGTTGATGCCATTGGTGTAGTTGGTCATCATTGTGGTCTTCTCTGCACTTATTTCCATTCCATAAGCTCTCGAGGTGGTGTCAAGCCTCTGTACCAGCTGTTCAAGTTCTTGTTCCTCTTCAGCCAAAGAGTGTTGGAGAGAGTAGTCACACTTGACGCACACCGATTGTTTTTTCTGAACCAGTTCCCGGTGACGCTGGTATGGAGGACTACACTGGTAGCCATGCCATACAGGCTTTTAATGACTTAATAGATTTAGGGCTGATGTTGTACACTTTCATTTAACTGATGGGTCTCCATTGGGTGTATGGTTCTAAAGGTCAGAGCAGTACCCTGTCATCTGTCCAAGACGTCTTGTTCTTCTATAACGCATATGCCAGACTTGCTTTGGATCGTGGAGACTTTGGGCTGTTTGACACTTGTCAGCCGCTTCACAGTCTGGTAGTCCTTCTTGCTGTTGTTCTTGTTCAGACTGTTCTATATTAACTGGCATTGATCTGCTATCCAGTTCTCCTTTGCTGTACGCATGACTTTTCGGATGTCATTGTTGTTTTTTCGGTAGACATCAGCTCCCTGTGAGGTGTTCTTTTTCTTTATTTTATCTCTCTTCGTTTCTCACACAGATCCAAAAGAGCACGTGTGATCCACGCCTTCTTCTTTGGTCGGTGCTTGCCAAGGATCTTAGTGGTGGCATCTGTCACAGCCGAGTTGAAGGTGGTGGTCTTGGTGTTGGCATCTACTTCATCAGCCTCTAAAATGAGCAGTGGTGCAAATTTCCCTCCAATTGATGCCTTAAATAGTTCTGCCACCTCCGGGTCTTGCAGTTTGTTCATGTCGAACTTCAGTCTAGTGCGCTTTGCTGTATTTACTCTCTTCAAGTGGAGCCGGAAAGACATCATCACGAAATCGTGGTCACTTCCGATGCCTCCCCTTGGAAACGTGCGTGTCCTGTCAATGTTGATGTTTGATCTGAAGCTTTTCTTGACCATGATGTAGTCTATCTGGTTTTGATGCACACCGCAGGGACTGTGCCATGTCCATCGTCTGGAGTTTTTGTGGAGACCAAACGTGTTTGCCAGTACCAGATTGTTGTATCTGGCAAACTCCAAGAGTCTCAGACCCCTGTCATTTGTCTCGTTGTTGCAGTGGGGTCCACATGTGTCTCCCCAGTTGTGGTGCGCATCTTGGCCAACCTTGGAATTCCAGTCGCCTGGCACTATGACTATGTCCTTCTCCGGCCCTTGGTCAAGGACATCCTGTATAAAAATTCTACACTTCGCTGTCGTCATAGTCTGATTTGGAGCATAGGCCTGTATGGTAGTGATGTTGAAAGTTGCTGCTCTCAGACGGATGGTAATGAGTCTACTGGAGACTGGGCGGCAACCCATGACAGTGGCTAGAATGTTCTGTGGACCAAGAATCCAACGCCGTGTTCGTGCCTGTCATCTCTACCGCTGAAAAAGAGCTTGTGGCCTTTGGCAAACGCGCTTGGTCTTCACAAAAACTCCAGACGATTGACATGGCACAGTCCCGGTGGGGAGCATCACAACCAGATCGACTACATCATGGTCAAGAAACGCTTCAGATCAAGCACCAACAGGACACGCACATTTCCAGGAGCAGACATCGGAAGTGACCACGATCTCGTGATGATGTCTGTCCGGCTTCACTTGAAGAGAGTAAACACAACAAAGTGCACTAGACTGAAGTTCGACCTGAACAAACTGCAAGACCCGGAGGTGGCAGAAATATTTCAGGCCACAATTGGAGGGAAATTTGCATCACTGCTCATTTTGGGAGCTGGTGAAGTAGATGTCAACACCACGACCACCACCTTCAACTTAGCTGTGACAGTTGCCACCACGGAGATCCTTGGAAAGCACCGGCCAAAGAAGAAGATGTGGATAATACCTGAACCTTTGGACCTGTGTGATAAACGAAGAGAGATGAAAAAGAAAAAGTACAGTTCACAGGGAGCTGATGCCTACCGAAAAATTACCAATGACATCCGAAAAGGCATGCGCACAGCAAAGGAAAACTGGATAGAAGATCAATGCCAGGAAATAGAGAACAGTCTGAACAAGAACAACAGCAAGAAGGCTTACAAGACTGTGAAGGGGCTGAAAAGTGTTAAACAGCCCAAGGTCTCCACGATCCAAAACAAGTCTGACATATGCCTTATAGAAGAACAAGAACCACAAACCAAATGGAGACCCATCAGTTCTACCATGTCCAGAGAACAGAGAAGAAGAAGAAATCCTCCCAATTCTCAGAGAAGAAGTTGAGGCAGCAGTGCAATCGCTGAAGAAGGGGAAGTCAGCGGGAGTGGACAACATACCCGCGGAACTGCTTCAAGCAGGTGGAGAAGCGATGATCGGCGCACTCAATATTTTCTGTAACAAGATCTGGCAGAGCGGGGAGTGGCCTAAACCATGGATCCAGTCGCTTGTCATCACTCTTCCCAAAAAAGGTAACCTTCAGGAATGTGAAAACTACTGCACCGTCAGCCTCATCAGCCATCCCCGCAAAGTCCTCCTGAAAAGAATACTCAACAGGTTGAAACCCCAAGCTGAACAAATTATAGCTGAAGAGCAAGCAGTATTCAGGGCAGGGCAAAGTACCACTAACAGATTTTGAACATCAGAATAATCTGCGAGAAATACCAACAGCACCAACAACATCTATATCATGTGTTCGTAGACTTCAAGAAGGCGTTTGACCGAGTGTGGCATGCAGCTCTGTGGGCAACCAAGAGATTGTTCAACATCAGCCCAAAAATTATTGAAGTCATCAAGAGCCTGTATGACAAGGCTACCAGTGCAGTCCTCCACAACAGCGCCATCGGGAACTGGTTCAGAACAACAGTCGGTGTGCGTCAGGGATGCCTACTCTCTCCAAAACTCTTCAACATCTTCCTAGAGGGCATCATGTCAGATGCCCTTGCAGACAACGAAGGCATAGTCAGCATAGGGGGAAGAGCAATCTCCAACCTCCGTTTTGCGGATGACATTGATGGATCTGCTGGAGAGGAACAAGAACTTGGCCTATGACACACGGATACACAACACCAACACCACAATACAAAACAATACACCACACTGGTTATCCGTTTGAGAGTGATAAAGTTCATTAACGTGCTATTGCTATTCTTTGCACTAGGAGCATCTCAGTACTTGCGAAGTCCCTGAGCCTTGGAAGGTTCCAAATAGATGGACACACAACCTTCTGAAGGTACTCTACACTTACTAACACTTATAAGTGGCAGTAACAATCTTTCCTTTACAGTTTCTGGTCATTCTTGTCCCGACGAGGGCACAAGACCTTGGGTGGTTGGAATCACACAAACACTGTCCTTTTGAAATCCGACCCTCCTTTATCCTAAGATAACACAGTATTTTCGTCCAAGAAACGTCTGCCTGCAATAGCTACCAACCTGCCTCTGCCGGGCCAAGAACTACCCGGTTCACAGTACACGGCATCGAGATCCGCTCAATATCTCAATTTCCCCGACTATGCATTACCCTCTATGCGTAACCCACGTGCAAATCACTATACTGTATCACTAGAGATGTGCAACTATGCACGATATGTAACTACGGCACAACTACTGTTATCGTGCGTTGAAAACTCGTGTCATCACATCGAGAATGGACTGGTTTGACACTAAGTGAAACAATCAGGGTTGCTGAGGACAAAGAAAAAATAATGGAGTACGCTGGTTAAACGATCATCTGTGGTGCCCCTACGACCTCCGAGGTATGGGATAGGATAGGATAAAATAGGGATAGGCCTTTGACGGTCGGTGTTTCACCTAGGCCTTTCCAGCGCATAAATAAATTTAAAAAAACTTAAATAAATAAATTAATAAATACATTAAAAAATAAATAAATATATACATGAGCAGGCAGAAAAGTTAAAAGTTAAAATTCACACCAGTTGTAAAAAATTTAATGAGGATATATTCATAAGCAACAAAATCACAGTAGCTCAGTGCATGATTTGTTTTTTTTTTACATACATTATATCACATGAAAACAAATTGAAATGAATAAAACAAACGTATTATATAAAAGAAACCTTGGCTCGGGGTTTCAACCTGTCAAACGTTTGAAACCCCAAGTGTAACAAATCATAGCTAAAGAACAAGCAGTATTCATGGCACGGCGAAGTACCACTGAACAGATTTCCAACCTCAGAATAATCTCCGAAAAATATCTACAGCACCAACAACATCTATATCATGTGTTCGTAGACTTCAAGAAAGCGTTTGACCGAGTCTGGCTTGCAGCTCTCTGTGCAACCATAAGAGTGTACAACATTAGCCTTACAATTATTGAAGTCAACAAAAACCTGTATGACAAGGCTACCAGTGCAGTCCCCCATAACAGCGACATTTTAAACTGGTTCAAAACAACAATCGGTGTGCGTCAAGGGCGACTAAGTGCAGAGAAGACAACAAAGATGAGTAACAAAACCAATGGCATCAACATGGACATTAAAGTCCAAGGCTAATCCCTCAACATAGTGCATAGATTCAAATCTTTAGGAGCCATTGTATCAGACAATGGGTCCCGACAGGAAGTCCTCTGCGGGATCGCGCAAACAACTGCTGCCCTGGCAAGGTTGAAGCCCATTTGGAAAGACAAGACCATCAGTCTGCATTTCAAGGTAATGCAGCTGCGCTCCCTTGTCATCTCCATCGTCTTATACGCTTGCGAAACAGCAGATCTACAAGGAAGAATACAAAGCATGGAGACGAGGTGCTACAGAACACTTCTGGGCATTTTCTATACCCAGCACATCAACAACGACGAAGTCCCACAGACCACACACAAGCCATTGAACAGCACGATGACTTGCTCACAGTGGTGAAGAACCGGAAACTCCGATGGTATGTCCATCCAAAGACCATCCGGCAAGGCACTGTGCAAGGAAGTAGAAGAAGGGGGAGACCGAAAAAGAGGTGGGAGGACAACATTCGAGAATGGACTGGCTTGACACTGAGCGAAGCCATCAGGGTTGCTGAGGACAGAGAAAGATGGAGTACGCTGGTTAAACGATCATCTGTGGTGCCCCAACGACTTCCGAGTTACAGGTTAGGATAGGATATGAAAGGTAAAATTAAACCAACCTTAATTAATTAGAGTAATTAGATACAATAAGACATAATTAAAATAAAAAAGACTTAAATTAAAACATTATTTTTGTTAACAGGGACCGGTTCCATAGACTGGCGTGACGTGCTCATTGTCACGCGCAGTGCAGAACTCCATGACGACGTGATGGACCAGCAAGGGGTGGTGACCGCCAACAGCGCCTGTGGCTTAGCCCTGGGCCTCCGAGCTGTCGGTGTGCCGCTGGCAGTGCTGAGTTACGATATGAGGATACGTGACAGGCAGGAGTGGGAGAGGCGGCTTGTCACGATGATAACTGCCCAGGCAGACCAGGTCATTCTGGCGGACTTTGCCTTTGTACACGGCCTGGAGCGTCCAGTCGTGATTATAGTGGTTGGTAGGACTCAGCTTGATGATGACAACAACACAAGTGATGAGAGTGTTGATACCTATTTCAGGCTGTACCTGGCAACAAGGGCCACCACTCAGCTTGTGGTCGTCACCCTGCCTGGGTAAGTGTCTGATGATGATGAAGATGATGATGATGATGATGATGATGATGTTGTTGATGATGATGATGATAATGATGATGATGATGATTGCGACGACGTTAACGATGATAATTATAGGGAGTAGAGCAATCTCCAACCTTCGTTTTGCGGATGACATTGATGGATTGGCTGGAGAGGAACAAGAACTTAAACAGCTGGTACCGAGGCTTGTCACCACCTCCAGAGTCTATGGAATGGAAATACGTACAGAGAACCCCAAAATGATGACCAACAACACCAATGGCATTAACACGGATATCAAAGTCCAAGGCCAATCCCTCAATACAGTGCATAGCTTCAAATATATATATATTTAGGAGCCATTGTATCAGACAATGGGTCCCGACAGGAAGTCCTCTGCAGGATCGCACAAACAGCTGCTGCCCTGGCAAAGTTGAAGCCCATTTGGAAAGACAAGACCATCAGTCTAAAATCCATGGTAATGCTATATCTTCCTGTACGCTTGCGAAAGACCCTCAAAGCAGATCTACAACGAAGAATACAACGCATGGAGATGAGGTGCTACAGAAGACTTCTGGGAATTTCCTACACCCAGTACATCA
>CM072522.1:60950055-60960055 GCA_036898135.1 Oncomelania hupensis | reverse complement strand
ATAGCATGACCCTCAGACACTGCCAAACTACTCTGACGTCCACAACAACATGAGCCTTAGACACTGCCAAACTACTCTGACGTCCATAATAACATGACCCTCAGACACTGCCAAACTCACTCTGACATCCACAATAACATGACCCTCAGACACTACCAAACTACTCTGACGTCCACAATAACATGACCCTCAGACACTCCCAAACTACTCTGACGTCCACTATAACATGACCCTCAGACACTGCCAAACTACTCTGACGTCCACAATAACATGACCCTCAGACACTGCCAAGCTACTCTGACCTCCACAATAACATGACCTTCAAACACTGCCAAACTACTCTGACGTCCACAATAACATGACTCTCAGACACTGCCAAACTACTCTGACGTCCACAATAACATGACCCTCAGACACTGCCAAACTACTTTGACGTCCACAATAACATGACTCTCAGACACTGCCAAACTACTCTATCGTCCACAATAAGATGACTCTCAGACACTGCCAAACTACTCTGACGTCCACAATAACATGACCCTCAGACACTGCCAAACTACTCTGACGTCCACAATAACATGACCCTCAGACACTGCCAAACTACTCCTTCAGATGTGAAGATAGACTGAGGTCTAGTCTGTGCACGCACGCATTCCATCGCAATGACTTTTAAAGATCCTGACACTCATGTCCTAGACGAGTGAGTGCCGACTACACAAATACACCCAGCAAGCACTAGGTCCTTTCTCCCACATCCCCGGTGGCCCAGGATTCCTATCGTCAGACGATGCGCCCAAAGGCTGCAGGTGGTGGCCCAGGATTCCTATCGTCAGACGATGCGCCCAAAGGCTGCAGGTGGTGGCCCAGTATTCCTATCGTCAGACGATGCGCCCAAAGGCTGCAGGTGGTGGCCCAGGATTCCTATCGTCAGACGATGCGCCCAAAGGCTGCAGGTGGTGGTCCGGGATTGCTATCGTCAGACGATGCGCCCAAAGGCTGCAGGTGGTGGCCCAGGATTCCTATCGTCAGACGATGCGCCCAAAGGCTGCAGGTGGTGGTCCAGGATTGCTATCGTCAGACGATGCGCCCAAAGGCTGCAGGTGGTGGCCCAGGATTCCTATCATCAGACGATGCGCCCAAAGGCTGCAGATGGTGGCCCAGAATTCCGATCGTCAGACGATGCGCCCAAAGGCTGCAGGTGGTGGTCCAGGATTCCTATCGTCAGACGATGCGCCCAAAGGCTGCAGATGGTGGCCCAGAATTCCGATCGTCAGACGATGCGCCCAAAGGCTGCAGATGGTGGCCCAGGATTCCTATCGTCAGACGATGCGCCCAAAGGCTGCAGGTGTTGGCCCAGGGTTCCTATCGTCAGACGATGCGCCTAAAGGCTGCAGGTGGTGGCCCAGGATTCCTATCGTCAGACAATGGGCCCAAAGGCTGCAGGTGGGCGTCTGGGGCGGCCTGCGTTAGATCCTGTATGGGCCAGCGCCTTGGACATTCCACTCTTGCACATTGTAGTTTGCTTACACAGAGTTTTTCTGTTAGCAGCTACATTTTAAAACTTGACGCTTTCTGTTTTTTGTTATTTTATCTCGTATTTTAAGTCATCTTTTTTTATTAGTACGGCCTTGCTCACTTTTGCCATTTAGATTTTTGATACTCATTAAGCCCTTGATTGTCAGTTCATTGTGTACATGACGAGGACGTCATTTTGTTGGTAGGGGTGAATGTGGCAGAGTGGGTTGTTAAGGCCTATGTATGTGTGTGTATGTATTAACGCAAGTTTATGCACAAAAGAACGAAGGGAGACGAAGTATAGAACGATAGTCAAATAACAGTACCAATGATTGGTTTTATATGATGTCAGTATGGAAAGTAAGCATGTATGGTACAAAGATAGTTTTATAGAGTTGTGTCCTTGGTTTATTATAATAATTGTTTTTCACGTGCGCCGATTTTGCACAGTGTATGCAGTGTTGAATATTGAGTTCAGTAATTGATCATTCTTTCTCTGGCTTTGACATTGTAAAGACCTCTGTGCACCGCTTACTGGGTTTGAATTTTTGTGTCAACCTCTCATCTTACTGATGAGGTCAGAAGTCCGTTGTTGTATATTACTGTAAGTTATTTGGTAGTTGTTGTATTAATACATTGTTGTATATTACTGTAAGTTATTTGGTAGTTGTTGTATATTACTGTAAGTTATTTGGTAGTTGTATATTACTGTAAGTTATTTGGTAGTTGTTGTATATTACTGTAAGTTATTTGGTAGTTGTTGTATTAATTCATTATTTATTGGTGACGTATTATTTTATGTGCATTATTTTCAGTTAGGAATGTGGAGTCAGTATGTCAGTGATACTTTCATTGACTGCTACGTAGTTATGGCTGTGACCGACATGTTTAGACTTTGATGATGGACATGTTTAGACTTTGATGATGGACATGTTTAGACTTTGATGATGGACATGTTTAGACTTTGATGATGGACATGTTTAGACTTTGATGATGGACATGTTTAGACTTTGATGATGGACATGTTTAGACTTTGATGATGGACATGTTTAGATTTTGATGATGGACATGTTTAGACTTTGATGATGGACATGTTTAGACTTTGATGATGAACATGTTTAGACTTTGATGATGGACATGTTTAGACTTTGATGATCGACTTGTTGATTTAGTTTTCCAAATTGTGTATTGTCAGATGTTATAGTAGGCATAACGTCATACCTATTTATAGTATTTATATCTTGCTATGAATGATAAAGTGTAAGTTAACATTAGGGTGGGTCATCTTGTTTATTTCTACATCACTTATAATGTTATTAGTGTCTTCAGTTTATTATATCATGTATTGATCGCTTATAATGTTATTATTGTCTTCAGTTTAATATGTCACATATTGATCACTTATAATGTTATTATTGTCTTCAGTTTATTATGTCATGTATTGATCACTTATAATGTTATTATTGTCTTCAGTTTATTATGTCATGTATTGATCACTTATAATGTTATTATTGTCTTCAGTTTATTATGTCATGTATTGATCACTTATAATGTTATTATTGTCTTCAGTTTATTATGTCATGTATTGATCACTTATAATGTTATTATTGTCTTCAGTTTATTATGTCATGTATTGATCACTTATAATGTTATTATTGTCTTCAGTTTATTATGTCATGTATTGATCACTTATAACGTTATTATTGTATTCAGTTTATTATGCCAGATATTTATCACTGATAATGTCGTTATTCTCTTCAGTTTATTATGTCATGCATTGATCACTTATAACGTTATTATTGTCTTCAGTTTATTATGCCAGATATTGATCACTGATAATGTCGTTATTCTCTTCAGTTTATTATGTCATTTATTAATCACTTGATCATCTTAGCAGTCAGTCAGTTAGGTTGAATGGTGTTTACATTTTGTAAAGTGTATGTATATATCTAGTAATCTTCTTGTTAGTTATTGTTAAGAGTGCAGATGCAAGCACTTGGTTGTGCATATGATGTCATTGTCAACATTCCATTCTTTGACATTCCTCAGCTTATACCATTGTTTGTGTTTGATTGTTTCATAGTTTGTTTTAATTGGAGTTGAATCAATAGAGAATTGCTTGTAAACCATCATGGACTTGTCCTTGTGTTCGACCATCTTCTTTTTCCTTTTCCCTATTCCTTGTCCTCACCTCACCTGCCACTCACCTCACCCACACCCACGAGGGGTTTTCCTGGTCTTAACCCAACCCTTCAACACTTAGACATCTTAACTGCTGGTCTTAACCCAACCCTTCAACACTTAGACATCTTAACTGCTGGTCTTAACCCAACCCTTCAACACTTAGACATATTAAATGCTGGTCTTAACCCAACCCTTCAACACTTAGACATCTTAACTGCTGGTCTTAACCCAACCCTTCACCACTTAGACATCTTAACTGCTGGTCTTAACCCAACCCTTTAACACTTAGACATCTTAACTGCTGGTCTTAACCCAACCCTTCAACACTTAGACATCTTAACTGTTGGTCTTAACCCAACCCTTCAACATTTACACATCTTAACTGCTGGTCTTAACCCAACCCTTCAACACTTACACATCTTAACTGCTAGTCTTAACCCAATTCTTCAACAGTTAAGAAATCTTAACTGCTGGTCTTGTTTGTCTAATGTTATCATGCATGTCTGGTGCAATATTCGTCCTTTGGCCCCCTCCTCCATGTAGTGTTAACCTTTTCACTGGTACAAACTTTGTTGTAGCACCTCTTACCATCAACTTTATTCTATCACAGCACTCATTCACATTCAAACCCTCATGCAAGTCTCTCTTCCGTTCATCATTTCGTGCAAACCTCCTCATACCCTCATAATCGCTCTTCGCAAACTTGTATTTTACAGAATCAGGCCCTGTATTTGCGTTGTCACCGGTAAGAAGAGAAAATCCTATCACCAAGTGATGGCTCTTACTTAAGGGCGGAAGAAGGCTGACTGACGACACAAATTCACCATTGGTTAAAATCAAATCAACAACATTTGCTGTTTGCAAAGCTCTATAGCGGGAGTCTAATCTTAAAGTCGTTCCGCGTATCATTAACACTCACATTCTCCAATATTCAGTCAGAGAGATAGAGAGAGAGAGACAGAGACAGAGACAGAGACTGTGTACAGAGGTGTCCATGATGCAATCACTACAGCAGACAGCTCTATTCAGTCATTGCCAAACATTGGGTAAGTGGCAAGTAGACCCACTTGGGTTTCATATTCAACCCAAAGACTGGTTATCATAAGCTTAGACTAGTTGTAAACAATAATAGCGCTGAACAGCGGCACGCCGATCGCTGGCTACGGCACACTGCTACGGCTATGTATTTGTGCAGTTGGTAAAACTCCGACACCCAAGGTCTGGTTGTTGATGAAACAAGTGATCCCACCCACACCTTTTATATTTGCTAACAATCTCCTTTGTTGAACAGCGGCATGACGTAGTGCTAAACACGGCTGTGTCATCTTCATAAACATCTACATAATGTACGATTCATCTTATTGCACAAACACACACACACATGCACGCAAGGAAACACATACACACAAGTAGGTAAAACACCAAGACTGAGTTTTGTTAAGAATGTAAGAATCGGAAAGAACGCAAACTTCTTCTAGAAATCTAAGAATCTAATGCAAAATTGGCTCTTTCCGTCTCAAAAGTTGATCTAGTTCGTCTCGTATAGGCGACGAAATAGGTCGAACTTACTTGCAAAATTTCCCGAACATTGACTTGATTTTCTCCGTCCCGGATAAGCACTCCCTTGTACTTAAAACACTCTCATGCACTACAACTGCACTCCCATGCACTAAAAGAGCACTCCTGTGTACTTAGAAAAAAAGTGGGTCACTGGAAAACACTGGGTGACTAATAAACACACCCATTTTCTGCATAAAAAGCAAGGTTAGTCACCCATTTCAAGGCTTATGTCTCCGCACGCACATACACACACATACACACACACACCCATACACTACATTCCCCGAAAAAACAATCCTCTCCGAAACATGGTGGCAGAAAGGACGGAGACAACAGCAACACAACACCGTATGCACGTTGTTACATCCATCACCTGTTTGTAGGGTAGGAAAATACTGTCCTTTCACTAACACTGTTCCTACTTTCTTATTAGCAGCCTTAATTGTAACACATTTTTAGTTACATTTTACATTTGTATGGTGAATTATTAGATTTTATTATTTCATTTTTATCTAATATGCCATTTGTATTTTATAATTAATACTTCTTTATTATGCATGGGAATTGTATTGTATATGTTGTTGTTCAGTTGTATGCTTTTGGCGCGTACGGTTGTGTGAATGCTTGCATACTTTGTTTTAATTGTAAGCCTATATGTCTGTTCTAATTCGGTGTACTATTTTATCTAATATATATCCTATGTTAAGAGCGGTGAGCCCAGCCCTGAGCTGGGGTACCGCGCTATATAAGCCTACTTTAGTAGTAGTAGTAGTTTGTGGGGCCGGGTAGCTCAGTTGGTAAGAACGTCTTGCTAGTAACTGAAAGGTCGCTGGTTCGAATCCCGGATTGGTCAACGTGTGATCATATTATTTTCCCCTTTACCAACAACTGGCCCGCTGGTGTCAGTATAAATCGGTCCAGTAGTCACCTATATGCGAAAGTGTCGTGTGACTATAATCTACTATTACAGTAGTAGTAGTAGTAGTAGTAGTAGTAGTAGTAGTAGTAGTAGTAGTAGTAGTAGTAGTAGTGTCACCTACCACTGCTATTGACTTGTCCTCTACCCGCCTTATGTCCCCCAAATTCCGTCACCCACCTCCCCTCCTCATCCCCCACACATTCTTATTAGATCCATATTTTAATGAACTTTAAAACATGCCTTGTATTCAAACCAGATAACGTTATCAAAGAGCCCAGTGAACAATCTGACAAGGAGACAATGGTGTCTACTTCATACATCACTACAAAACTTCGTATATGAATGAAATGGTAATAAAAACAGGACATAGCCTACAGTTTAGTGGTGTACCTTGCACGTTAGCTCGCTAGGCTCAAGGACAACAGTCGAGTTTATTTTTTTAAGGTACTACTCTAATCTATGCTGCTTGAAATAGTATCCTTTACAAAACGTCTAAAGACTTAATGTGCTTGCCGAGGAGAAAGAACTAACATTCAACGCTCGCCAAACGCCCAGGATTACAAGCAAATAACGCACATAACGAATGATGAATAATTGGAAGTCATGTTTATTAACATTGGCCTAGTATAGAGACAGTCACGCAATACGATTTCTATTTAGATGACTCAATTGTTTACGTTTTCTCAAATTAAGGGACTAGGTTAGGACTTCAACATCATAAGTGGGTGGGTATGTATGTGGTAAAAGACTAGGACAAAAAGGACAGAGAACAAGAACCATTATAAACAATATGCAAATTCATAATATAACAGTGCAACACAATAATCCAAAAAGCCCACAGTAGGTTATCTCCCATGAACCGCACAGAAAACTAGAAACTGACAAATATATTTACCAGCTATAACGAAACATTATGCAGAAAATGCGAACTTGGGCGCATAGTCTCCTAATGCAAAACGATTATAATCAATGAGACAACACACGCTGAAAGCTCAATCGCGAATTTCAATGTAGCGAGACAAATCAAGTCGCGTTCGTTATCTTTAAACAATACTGAAAAATACTCTTCAAAATTCAGCTGAGTTGGTTGCCTTACAAACAAGCGAGATATATTTTATAAACGATGCTCATTTCCAACACAGTTATGAAAGTATAAGCCCACTTAAACTTGGCTGCAACTACGAACAAGACAAGCATAAGCTAAACAATTAATAAAACCCAATAATAGCTCAGGCTACGTCAGCCAAATCCTCCCACAAAATGCTCACGACGAAAAGTATAATGCAACAACTATCATCAAAAACTGAAAAACGTGTAACAACAAATGTAAGAAAACATGGCGAATGTATCGTACCTTATGATCCAAGCGGATAACAAAATAATGTAAAACGAGGTTCTTCCACCAACGACAAGGCACTTGATCCATGAACATTAAAAACAGACCGGTTCAACTTTCTTTTACAAAATTAGTTTTCGTTCACAAAGTCACAAAACGACTCGATCTTCCTTTCTCTAGCCTACAGACCAATACTAACCAGAAATGTGAACAGCGAGCCAGTTATATAGGCTTAGGGATTAATTCATTAAAACAGTGAACATTATTTACGAAATAGCCGAAACTGAAGCGTGCATGACGTAGTACCCAAAAACTACCCCTAGTAATATTAATCTTCTAAGACTACTAAAAATCAATCAAAAGAGTAAATACATTACAATGTAACCTTTTCCAACAATCGGCATAGAATAAGAAGGAGAAAACTACAAAACAAACTGACATTGAGACACACACAAGGGGGACGAAATAAACACATCCAAACAAGTAAGTCAAGTCAGAGTCAAAGTCAAATGAGGGCAAGGGTCAATGAAAGAAGATGATCGTCAAGTCAGTTACATACATTGTAAAACGTAAACAAAATACACAACAAA
The DNA here is from genome assembly GCA_036898135.1 of Oncomelania hupensis. Taxonomy (NCBI): domain Eukaryota; kingdom Metazoa; phylum Mollusca; class Gastropoda; order Littorinimorpha; family Pomatiopsidae; genus Oncomelania; species Oncomelania hupensis. Next base: position 60,951,951 of record CM072522.1, on the reverse strand, counting down.
CAAGAATACACATATCATTAAACACAGGACGGGGAAACAAAACATGGATCCACAGAAACATAGGACAGAACAGTTTCTCCAAAATACTCTTTTGCATTTTACATAAACTTAGTCAAACAACATGCCTGGATGGCATGTACACTTAAAACTAATATTGTTCTTGCATTTTTGTAGCCGACCCGACGGTATTAAAATCCGTGCTTTTTAAATTAACAAAGCACCTCTCTAATAAGATATATTATTCTCTCTCCCTCTCCCTTTCTCTCTCTCTCAAGATATATATATCTATAGATGTATATCAGTATACACAGCATGATTGAAGTGTGGTAGCCGCATATCTATTTCAACAATTTAGCGCAAAGACAGAAACAAAGATTTCGGTGCAAATAAACCACTGGACACACTCTCCAGACATTCCAACGCCTCTTTTATCACTCTCAAACTACCCACAAATCCAAATTCTTCACCCAGTGCTTAAAATAGTGCGGTATTAAATCCTGGTTATACATAGGCCTACATAATAGCTCACTTTCCGTCTAAAACGTTTTTCGTTAGTTTTTGTTTATTTTCGTTCGTTTGTATGATTGGCTGTTTTATTGCAGTTAGCTCAGCCCTGAATTTGATTTTGAAGTTTAAATAATTAGGGAAACTCACAATGATATGGAGTACGGTTTTGAACGTCCAAACACATTGCTGAAAGGGCTTAGAGATGTCCCGGAAAATATTGTTTCCTTTGTTTCCAGATGATGTGCTTCTACTCATCGTGTCGTGATATTTCTCTCAACCTGTACAACATTTCATAACATATAAATCGATATTTATTTGATAAAATATAAAGCGATATTTTATGTTGTATCGAGTGTAACAGAAAAAAATTTGACCTCAGCCCCACTTTAACAAAATCTATATTACAAATCGAGATAAAAGTTCTATCACACGGCAGACACTACAAGATGCACTATGACCAGAATCCAACGATAAATGCACTTAACATTGGTTACTTGGCAGGTTCAGATAAATAGAAAACTCCTCTGTGATATTTAAACTTGTTTTCCTTTATACAATTATCTTGCTGGATTAATCTAAAGGACAATGTCCCTGTAATAGAAACAATAGAAGGGCAACATCTTTAGTTTGCTTGATCACTCTAAAGGACAATTCCCTGTAATAGAAACAATAGAAGGGCAATATCTTTAGTTTGCTGGATTAATCTAAAGGACAATGACCCTGTAATAGAAACAATAGAAGGGCAATATCTTTAGTTTGCTGGATTAATCTAAAGGACAATGTCCCTGTAATAGAAACAATAGAAGGGCAATATCTTTAGTTTGCTGGGTTAATCTAAAGGACAATGTCCCTGTAATAGAAACAATAGAAGGGCAATATCTTTAGTTTGCTGGATTAATCTAAAGGACAATGTCCCTGTAATAGAAACAATAGAAGGGCAATATCTTTAGTTTGCTGGATTAATCTAAAGGACAATGTCCCTGTAATAGAAACAATAGAAGGGCAATATCTTTAGTTTGCTGGGTTAATCTAAAGGACAATGTCCCTGTAATAGAAACAATAGAAGGGCAATATCTTTAGTTTGCTGGATTAATCTAAAGGACAATGTCCCTGTAATAGAAACAATAGAAGGGCAATATCTTTAGTTTGCTGGATTAATCTAAAGGACAATGTCCCTGTAATAGAAACAATAGAAGGGCAATATCTTTAGTTTGCTGGATTAATCTAAAGGACAATGTCCCTGTAATAGAAACAATAGAAGGGCAATATCTTTAGTTTGCTGGATTAATCTAAAGGACACGTCGTGACGCCCAGTTGGTGGCTCCGGTGGTGATCGGAGGTGAGGTAGTAGAGATTGTGGACACTTTCAGGTACCTCGGTGTCACCCTC
>CM072522.1:60930055-60945055 GCA_036898135.1 Oncomelania hupensis | reverse complement strand
TGATCAGGCCAAAATTGCCCAGCTTTCTTGGACAGATTGAGGCGGTATTTTACCCGCTGGCTTCAATTGGCGGGGGCTGATAACTTTAACAATTTGATCGACTTGATTCTTAGAAAACAGCTGCTTCAGTCTTGTTCACAGAAGCCGGCAACGTTCATTAAGGAATCGGGTTCCAAAACGGCTGCTCAGATGGCTGAAACAGCAAAGCGATGCAGTGAAGTCCATATCAAGGAGAATGTAGCAGGCTCTGGATTGATTGGTCCACTTTTGTCTAATATGGACTATGTAAATTCACGATCAAGATGCACACCTCGCAAAAATTATGGAACATCCAAGGTCACTAAGGGATCGAACACTGATAATATTGTTCAAAATCAAGTTCAACCTAACTCAGTTCCCGAAAATGCCAATCGACGTGGTACTAGACCATATAGAGGGCTTGTTAGAAATTGTTGTTAGTGCAACAAAAGGGGCCACGTGATGTACAATTGTCCTGTTAAAGCCCAGGGACATGAAAAAGTGAATCAAGCATGTGCATGTAGGCATGAGTGCTAGCAATGATTTGCCAAGTGAGATCCAAACTTGTAATGGATTTGATAATGGCGAAGAAGCATTGATTATGCTTGATTCTGGCTGTAGAACGGTTGGCATAAGAAGAGATTCGGTGCGTTCAGACCAGATTTTGGACGAGCACATGTCTGTGACATTGTTCAATGGACAAAGGGTTTCATTACCTTTGGCTCTGATAAACATCAAGAGTCCTTACTTTAAAGGTTCAGTGAAAGCATGTATTGTCGAAAAATTCGGTGTTCGAAGTTTTTTTGGGTAAAATACCTGGCTCAACCTTTGTTTGTGCAAATAATTGCAGCGGCAGTACAAACAAAGGCACACAGAAAAAATCTGCCGTGATTTGACAAAACCGAGTAAGTCCACCTAAGGTCGAAAATGAGTTTTTTGCGCCATCAAACTTGCAAGAGAATGACGCATCTTACCTGTAAAAATCAAATCCGAACTATGTTTAGATTTGGAGATATCATAGAGTAAGTCCTTGTTAAAAAAAAAATTTAAGTGGGGGAATAAACTGATAAAACCAAGCAAGTCCCCTGCGATTTTGTTTCAGCGATCCTCTGGCTGATGCTCGAGTTGGCATGATGACGTCATTTTCTACAATAACCTGACAAAGAAAAGTAAGTCCTCCCGACCAATGAGAAAGCGCCTTAAGATAAAGTGGACCAGTGAGAATCCATGTTATTGCTGCTGTGCAATATTATTTTCCTGTGAAAATGATGACGAAATTTCGGTCAGCAAAGGACGCGTTCGGCTTTTTGAAAAAGAGTTTTCTTCATGTACTTTCCTGCCCACCATGAAGGATCCTGTAGATCTTCCGCCTACGCGGCACCTTCCACGAGGTGTGGAAATAAACAAACAAACTATCCTATCCTATCCTATCCTGTCCCGTAACCCTGAGGTCGTAGGGGCACCACAGATGATCGTTTAACCAGCATACTCCATCTTTCTCTGTCCTCAGCAGCCCTGATGGCTTCGCTCAGTGTCAAACCAGTCCATTCTCGAATGTTGTCCTCCCACCTCTTTTTCGGTCTCCCTCTTCTTCTACCTCCTTGCACTGTGCCTTGCAGAATAGTCTTTGCAAGGCCTGATGATCTGGTGACGTGGCCATACCATCGGAGTTTCCGTTTCTTCACCACTGTGAGCAGGTCATCGTGTTGTCAAATGGCTTGTGTGATGGTCTGTCGGACTTCGTCGTTGGTGATGTGTTGGGTATAGGAAATGCCCAGAAGTCTTCTGTAGCACCTTATCTCCATGCTTTGTATTCTTCGTTGTAGATCTGCTGTGAGGGTCCATGCTTCGCAAGCATATAGGAAGATGGAGATGACAAAGGAGCGCAGCAGTCTTACTTTGGAATGTAGAATGATGGTTCTGTCTTTCCAAATGCTTCAACCTTGTCAGGGCAGCAGTTGTTTGTGCGATCCTGGAGAGGACTTCCTGTCGGGACCCCTTGTCTGATACAATGGCTCCTAAATATTTGAAGCTATGCACTGTGTTGAGGGATTGGCCTTGGACTTTGATGTCCGTGTTGATGCCATTGGTGTTGTTGGTCATCATTTCGGTCTTCTCTGCACTTATTTCAATTCCACAAGCTTTGGAGGTGGTGTCAAGCCTCTGTACCAGCTGTTCAAGTTCTTGTTCCTCTCTAGCCAATTCATCAATGTCATCCGCAAAACGAAGATTGGAGATTGCTCTACCCCCTATGCTGACTGTGCCTTCGTGATCTGCAAGAGCATCTGACATGATGCGCCCTAGGAAGATGATGAAGGGTGTTGGGGAGAGTAGGCATCCTTGACGCACACCGATTGTTGTTCTGAACCAGTTCCCGATGGCGCTGTTGTGGAGGACTGCACTGGTAGCCTTGTCATACAGGTTTTTGATGACTTCAATAATTTTAGGTCTGATGTTGTACGCTTTCATTGTTGCCCATAGAGCTGCATGCCAGACTCGGTCAAACGTTTTCTTGAAGTCTATGAACACATGATATAGATGTTGTTGGTGCTGTAGATATTTCTCACAGATTATTCTGAGGTTGAAAATCTGTTCAGTGGTACTTCGCACTGCCCTGAATTCTGCTTGTTCTTCAGCTATGATTTGTTCAGCTTGGGGTTTCAACCTGTTGAGTAATATTTTCAGGAGGACCTTGCTGGGATGGATGATGAGGCTGACGGTGCGGTAATTTTCACACTCCTGAAGGTTACTTTTTTTAAAAAGAATGATGACAAGCGACTGGGCACATGGTATAGGCCACTCTCCACTCTGCCAGATCTTGTTACAGATAATGGTGAGGGCATCAATCATCGCTTCTCCTCCTGCTTGTAGCAGTTCCACGGGTATGTTGTCCACTCCCGCTGACTTCCCTTTCTTTAGCGATTGCACTGCTGCCTCAACTTCTTCCCGGAAAATTGGGAGGATTTCTTCTTCTCTGTTCTCGGGACATGCTAGAACTGATGGGTCTCCATTTGGTGTATGGTTGTAAAGGTCAGAGCAGTACTCTGTCCATCTGTCCAAGACTTCTTGTTCTTCTGTAAGGCATATGCCAGACTTGCTTTGGATCGTGGAGACTTTGGGCTGTTTGAAACTTGTCAGCCGCTTTACAGTCTGGTAGGCCTTCTTGCTGTTGTTCTTGTTCAGACTGTTCTCTATTTCCTGGCATTGATCTTCTATCCAGTTATTCCTTTGCTGTGCGCATGCCTTTTCGGGTGTCATTGTTGATTTTTCGGTAGAAATCAGCTCCCTGTGAGTTGTTCTTTTTCTTTCTTTTTTTAAATCTCTCTTCGTTTATCACACAGATCCAAAAGTTCAGGTGTGATCCACGGCTTCTTCTTTGGTCGGTGCTTGCCAAGGATCTCAGTGGCGCCATCTGTCACAGCTGAGTTGAAGGTGGTGGTCATGGTGTTAACATCTACTTCACCAGCCCCCAAAATGAGCAGTGGTGCAAATTTCCCTTCAATTGTGGCCTGAAATAGTTCTGCCACCTCCGGGACTTGCAGTTTGTCCAGGTCGAACTTCAGTCTAGTGCAGTATTTACTCTCTTTAAGTGGAGCCGGAAAGACATCATCAAGAGATCGTGGTCACTTCCGATGTCTGCTCCTGGAAAAGTGCGTGTCCTGCCAATGTTGATGCTTGATCTGAAGCGTTTCTTGACCATGATGTAGTCTATTTGGTTGTGATGCTCCCCCCTGGGAGTGTGCCATGTCCATCGTCTGGAGTTTTTGTGGAGACCAAGCGTGTTTGCCAGTGCCAGATTGTTGTATCTGGCAAACTCCAAGAATCTCAGACCCCTGTCATTTGTCTCATTGTTGCAGTGGGGTACACATGTGTCTCCCCAGTTGTGGTGCGCATCTTGGCCAACCTTGGCATTCCAGTCGCCTTGCACTATGACTATGTCCTTCTTCGGCACTTGGTCAAGGACCGCCTGTAGATTTTCATAAAAATCCTCCACTTCGATGTCGTCATAGTCTGATATAGGGGCATTGGTCTGGATGATGGTGATGTTGAAAGGGGCTGCTCTCAGGCGGATGGTAATGAGTCTACTGGGCGGCAACCCATGACAGTGGCTAGAATGTTCTTGTGGACCAAGAATCCAACGCCGTGTTCGTGCCTGTAATCTCTACCGCTGAAATAGAGCTTGTGGCCTTTGTCTGTCGTTGTTTCACCTAGGCCTTTCCAGCGCAGTTCGCTAATGCCTAGAACGTTCCATCGATAGCGGTCCAACTCGTGGGCCAGTTCTTCTAATTTTCCTTCCGCAGTTAGGGTCCTGACATTCCAGGTTCCTATGACGATGTTGTTTCTCGTGCGGATCTTGCTAAATTGTCCATCAGTAGCATACTTAACACCTCCGTCCTGGTGGCCAACGGAAGGCGCGGTCCTTGAGCCGTGCGACGACCTATCCGGTATGGAATTAGTGGATAGTGTCATCATGCATGTAGTGTGTCTTGGGCAAAAAAGGACCTGGCGGTGCCCAATCCTCTCCAGGCTGTTGGGCACAGCCGAAATCCACGAATACAGTGTGGTTCGCCTTGGCCCCGAGCACGTGGTCGTTGATCCTGTAGCAACGTGAGGTTTCTCGCCCTGGCCGGTGACTTCTGTGTAGAAGACTTTCGCCCAGTGATGCCGTGCTAACATTACCCCTGTTAGTCGCCTCTTACGACACGCCGGGAAACGTTGGGCCTATTCTATTCAGTGCCCGAACCCACAAACAAACAGCAACAAATATATTACAGACACAACAAGGGCAACAAAATACAAGACATACACATGGTGTAAAGGCAGGAAGATCGCTACAATAGGAAACTGAAAGGAAAATAGTTTTGTATTTTTAAAATTAAATTGGCTGCATCTAATATTATTTTGAAGGGAGAGCAAAAAAAACCATGACTCCTGCATACCAACCCAGGAATATTAAGTGAATAATGGCTAAAAACAATAAACAGGCACACATATACACTCACTGTAACTGCCGCACCCACATCTTACAAAACCCAACTTATGTGACTCATCTCGTCAGACTTTTTAACAAAGAAACGAAACGGCCTATGGGACTTACTTGGTTTGGTGAATTTTGAAAACAAGGATTTACTTAATAATAAACTGACAAAACCAAGCGGATTTGACTTACATGGTTTTGTGAATTTTTTTAACAAGGATTTAATTCAATAATAAACTGACAAAACCAAGCGGGTGACTTGCTTGGTTTTGTCATGTTCTCAACAAAGATCTATCTCAAGAATAATCTGACAAAACAAAGCAAGTCCACAAATAGCCTTAAAACATCAAATCTATCAAACATTTCTTTAACATTCAAGGTATGCACTCTTAAATCGAGGAATTGCATTATAATATGCCCCTAAACTTCCAGAAACGATCGCGTAATATAGCGCAACACAAAACGTCGATTTTCTCGAAAGTAGGTTTTGTGGACTTGCTCGGTTTTGTCAGTTCACGGCAGAAATGAAGATAAACCTGTTCGCCCTTTGTTGACAGCCAAGGTACCTCAACTTGACGTCACTCATGACGATCTGTCCAAAATGCAGAAGAGCGACAACTCATTGCAACCTTGTTTTGACAAAGTGGGAAAAAAGAAAGGGGACAAAGGTTCCACAGACTTATTGGTACTTAGCGACGGACTTTTGTATAAATGTGTTCCTGACATTAAAGGGTAGTGCCATCAGGTATAGCAGTAATCCAAGACCTTACTTCGGATGGCACAATTGACTATGACGTAACCAAGGTGATTGTGGGTGTAGTACCGACTACCCAGACAGAGACGGTTGGTGATATTGTCTACAACACACACTTGTTGGACATACACAAGTCTCAAGCTCAGACTGTGTTCAAAAACATTCACATGTCCGGACTGACCTACCTGGGTATACGCCATTAGTAGAACACACGATGACAGTTGACCAACCAGTCAATGTGAAGCAATACCCTCTTCCTTCTGTGATATCACTTGTGATCTTGATTCGCGTGTGTGTGCTTGTGTGATGTTTTTTAAATTTATGTATGTATTGTTTGTTTGTTGTTGTTTTTTGTTTTTTTTTACAAAAAAAATGGTTTATGATACATTTTTTGAGTATCTTTATGCTGCCTCATAAACTTAATAATGTAATTGCCCTTTGGGATGAATAAAGTTGTATTGTATTGTATTGTATTGTATTGTATTGTATTGTATTGTATTGTATTGTATTGTATTGTATTGTATTGTATTCCTTTCAATTGTGAGAAAATTGTCCAAGAGGACGTTAAGAAAATGTTGGCAATGAAAATAATTGGACCATCTTATCCTTTCTCATTCCCTGTTGTTCTTGTCAAAAAAAGGACAGGACTGTCAGATTTTGTATTGATTTTAGACAAGTCAATAAAAATACCCAGTTTGACAGTGAACTAATCCCTGATACCGAAGCCCTTTTTGCAAGTTTAAGAGACAAGTTTAATTGTACAAAAGTTGATCTGTGGAAAGGTTATTGGCAAACCCCAATGGTTGCCAAGGATAAAGAGAAAACGGCCTTCCCTGCACCTCAGGACCTGTTGTGCTTTCTCAGAATGCCTTTTGGATTGTCGACAGCACCATCCACATTTGCTCGGGTGATTAGAAAGATAAAATTGGAGAAGTTTTCTTCTATAAGTTTTTTTGACGACAGTTTAGTCGCAACCGACACTTGGACTCGGAACTTGACTGCTTTGGTCCAACTGCTTACAGCATTGAACAAAATCGATTTGGCTGCTAGACCCAGTAAAGTTGAATGTGGTTTCCAAACCATAGATTTTATTGGGCAATTTGGTGGGGAACAAGACCTGAACAGAGTAAAGTTTCTAACATCTTGTCCGGTTCAATCGCTCAAACGAAGTGACAAATACGCGCAATTGTGGGACTCGTTGGCTTTTACCGACGTTACATCCCTCAATTTGCTTCTGTGTTTGCACCATTGACGGACTTGACAAAGAAAATCTGTTCTAGTTAGGTGAACCGTGCGTGTCAACGATCCTTTGATGCACTTAAACTTTGTTTGTCTAAAGATCCTGTTGTTATGTCTATCTCACTTAAACTTTGTTCGTCTAGTGATCCTATTGTTGTGTCTATCTCACTTAAACTTTCTTTGTTTAGTGATCCTGTTGTTGTGTCTATCTCACTGAAACCGTCTTTGTCTAGTGATTTTGTTGGTGTGTCCATCTCACTGAAACTTTGTTTGTCTAGCGATCCTGTAGTTGTGTCTATTTTACTGAAACTTTGTCTAGTGATCCTGTTGTTGTGTTTATCTCACTTAAACTTTGTTTGTCTAGTGATCCTGTTGTTGTGTCTAACTCACTTAAACTTTGTCTAGTGATCCTGTTGTTGTGTCTATCTCACTGAAACTTTGTTTGTCTAGTGATCCTGTTGTTGTGTCTATCTCACTTAAACTTTGTCTAGTGATCCTGTTGTTGTGTCTATCTCACTTAAACTTTGTCTAGTGATCCTGTTGTTGTGTCTATCTCACTTAAACTTTGTTTGTCTAGTGATCCTGTTGTTGTGTCTATCTCACTGAAACTTTGTCTAGTGATCCTGTTGTGTCTATCTCACTAAAACTTTGTTTGTCTAGTGATCCTGTTGTTGTGTCTATCTCACTTAAACTTTGTCTAGTGATCCTGTTGTGTCTATCTCACTAAAACTTTGTTTGTCTAGTGATCCTGTTGTTGTGTCTATCTCACTTAAACTTTGTCTAGTGATCCTGTTGTGTCTATCTCACTGAAACTTTTTCTAGTGATCCTGTTGTGTCTATCTCACTGAAACTTTGTTTGTCTAGTGATCCTGTTGTTGTTTCTATCTGATGTTGCAAGGTCATTCATTATAAGATGTGATGTCAAGGTCATTCATTATAAGATGTGATGTCAAGGTCATTCATTATAAGATGTGATGTCAAGGTCATTCATTATAAGATGTGATGTCAAGGTCATTCATTATAAGATGTGATGTCAAGGTCATTCATTATAAGATGTGATGTCAAGGTCATTCATTATAAGATGTGATGCTTCCTCCGCATGCATAGGAGCAGTTTTGCTAATACAGCAGCTGAAGGGTTACGGTCTCCTACACCCGGTTTTGTATGCTACATGTAGCAGAAAGTTGTTAGACAGAGAGACTCGGTATTCCACTGTTGCGAGGGAATGCTTGGCATTAGTGTGGGCCGTGGATAAATTCCACCGATACCTGTTTGGTAGACATTTTGTGATAGAGACTGATCATTCGCCTCTTTCTTTATTGAAGAAGTCTGGTCAATCAAACAGCCGTTTGTTGAGATGGTCTCTGGCTCTACAGGACTATGATTTTGATGTTTTACCAATTTCTGGTTCCTCTAATTTTGAGGCGGATGTGTTGTCCCGACTCACATAGTTCTAATATGCCCCCTGATGCAATTGTGTTTGTCACTTACACTGTTTTGCTGTGGATTTTGTTGCGTGTCATTGCTTTATGTTTGCAGTACAGGGTGTGCAGTAACGGTGACTGGACAAAGGGAGGGCAGTCTTTCGTCATCTTGTGGTTGTGTGCTCTTGGACAATGACTATGATCAACTTTGGAGAGCTGGACACAGTGAAATTTGTTTATATGTATAATATTATTACAATAATAATATGATTTTTGTAATGCAGTTGTCTGTTCATGGATCTTTTGAGACTGTGTACACCTTATAGGTTTGTTATCTGGTGGGTTTATTATGTATTTCGACCGTTAGAGTACATACAACATAAAATATACAGATTACTGAGTTAATCTTATATTTAAGCATGAAATAGATGTTGGCTGTTGTTAATTTATATATGAATCATTGGGAGTTCGAAAGAACTGCACAGCTTTCCAAGTATAGTGGGTGGGGGACTTATGGTTTTGCTCCATTAGTTCACGACTATACTAGTTCATGCTAATGTAGTGTGATGGAGGACTTTCATAGTTAACGACTATACTAGTTCATGTTATTGTAGTGTGATGGGGGACTTTCATAGTTCACGACTATACTAGTTCATGCTAATGTAGTGTGATGGAGGACTTTCATAGTTCACGACTATACTAGTTCATGTTAATGTAGTGTGATGGGGACTTTCATAGTTCACGACTATACTAGTTCATGTTAATGTAGTGTGATGGATGACTTTCATAGTTCACGACTATACTAGTTCATGTTAATGTAGCGTGATGGGGGACTATCATACTATACTAGTTCATGTTAATGTAGTGTGATGGAGGACTTTCATAGTTCACGACTATACTAGTTCATGTTAATGTAGTGTGATGGGGGACTTTCATAGTTCACGACTATACTAGTTCATGTTAATGTAGTGTGATGGGGGACTTTTATAGTTCACGACTATACTAGTTCATGTTAACGTAGTGTGATGGGGGACTTTCATAGTTCACGACTATACTAGTTCATGTTAATGTAGTGTGATGGGGGACTTTCATAGTTCACCACTATACTAGTTCATGTTAATGTAGTGTGATGGGGGACTTTCATAGTTCACGACTATACTAGTTCATGTTAATGTAGTGTGATGGGGGACTTTCATAGTTCACGACTATACTAGTTCATGTTAATGTAGTGTGATGGAGGACTTTCATAGTTCACGACTATACTAGTTCATGTTAATGTAGTGTGATGGGGGACTTTCATAGTTCACGACTATAGTAGTTCATGTTAATGTAGTGTGATGGGGGACATTCATAGTTCACGACTATACTAGTTCATGTTAATGTAGTGTGATGGGGGACTTTCATAGTTTACGACTACAAGAGGGAAAAACATACGTGATTAATGTAATGTTATGGTTAAAAGTTTACTTGAAATTGGTCCATTCTTTTCTGTGGCGTTTATGTCTTATTAATTTCTAGATAGACGTGTTTTAGGATCGATTCCTATTCTTCATTTAAAAGGAAAAAAGAAGCTTCCCCTCTTGAAGCTCCGTTTACTTAAAAGGGTGATGTCACAGGCAGCATGATATATAATATTCTAATTCTGCGCCTGTACCAGTAGTGATTCTTTGGTGATAGTTTATGATAGGAGTTGATAGGGGGTGAAGAGGGTGGAAAAGATATCAGCTATTGTGCAGTAGTAACCTGGTACCTTGAGATGTGTCTTTTAATAGGTACACGGTCTCACGTGAACGATAACTTATATTACGTGAAACTGCCCATATTTATGGGGCGTATATATATAGGCGGGTCCAGCACATAAACGTTACGGATTTGATTGCGAGTGAGATTGAAAGAGGATTAGGTCGAAGCAGAAGAGTTACATTTATAAACGTTTTTCATCCTTGTGATATTTTTCTAAATCGTTTTCGCTGAAGTTAGGGCGGAGTGACGTGAATATTTTGTGAAAGGTGTTTTCTCACGTTAAATGTAATAAAGTCTCGTGTTAGTAGCTAGAGTAATACTTGTGAATTATAATATTAATGCTTCAAAGCGTCTTCTTCGACAGGTGTGTGAGAATTCATTATTTGGATACTTTATTTTGTGTGTGAAGGTTGGTAAAATTAATTCTGTTGGAAGTTTGGATTTTATAATTTCTTTGAAGGAATTGTGATTATTGGTAATTGATAGAATAAATACAGTATTAATTATGCATACTTTAAGTATTGATGTACTAATATTTGTTTAAAATGTTGTATGCATTCAATATTGAGAATGAAATAATTCGTCATAAACTATGTTAAAAACTCGAAGAAGGTGATGTGTGAATTAAACGCTTTCTATAGCTTAATTCTTCGCTGTTCTATTGTTTGGTGTTGTCCACTGTCATGAGGTTTCTAATTTATGTTGTTCTTAATCTATTTTCCTTGCCGATTGTTGTTCTGAACCAGTTTCCGATGGCACTGATGTTGAGGATTGCACTGGTAGCTTTGTCATACAGGCTTTTGATGGCTTCAATAATTTTAGGGCTGATGTTGTACACTCTCATGGTTGCCCACAGAGCTCTATCAAACGCTTTATTGGAGTCTACGAACACATGGTATAGATGTTGTTGGTGCTGTAGGTATTTCTCGCAGATTATTCTGAGGTTGAAATTCTGTTCAGTGGTACTTCGCCCTGCCCTGATTGTTGCATGTTTTTCAGCTATGCTTTGTTCAGATTGGGGTTTCAATCTGTGGAGTATTATTTTCAGGAGGACCTTGCTGGAATGGCTGATGGTGCGGTAATTTTCACACTCCTGAAGGTTACCTTTTTTGGGAAGAGTGATGACAAACGACGAGGTCCATGGTGTAGGCAACTACCCACTCTGCCAGATCTTGTTACAGATAATGGTGAGGGGGTCAATAGTCGCTTTTCCTCCTGCTTGAAGCTCTATTCAGTCATTGTCAGAACTCTGGTAAGGGGCAAATAGACCCACTGCGGTTTCAAATGCATCCCAAAGACTGGTTATTATTCTATCCCTATCATATCCCTTAACTCGAAGGTCGTTGGGGTACCACAGATGATCGTTAACCAGCGTACTCCATCTTTCCCCGTCCTCAGCAACCATCATGGCTTCGCTCAGTGTTGAGCCAGTCCATTCTCGAATGTTGTCCTCCCACCTCTTTTTCTGTCTCCCTCTTCTTCTGCCTCCTTGCACCGTGCCTTGCAGGACGGTTTTTGCAATGCTATGGTGATGTGGCCATACCATCGGAGCTTGTCATCGTGTTGTCCAATGGCTTGTGTGATGATCTGTCTGCCTGGCGAGCGTTGTGGCCAAGTGGGTTAAGGCGGGACTAACTTGCCTTGTCCACAGGCCAGAAACCAATGGCGCCTGACAGGTGTGGGTTCGATCCAGCATCCGGGCGTTATGTTTCTCCGAATATTATTTACTTTCGACTCGGGCAACGTCTCGGGGATTTTCTCCGGGTACTCCGGTTTGCTCCCCAGCAACATTTCTAAAGATCACAACTAATGTTAGGTAGGTTGTGTTTGGGCGCGCCACAGGCTGCGACTACGCTTTCCCCAAGGGAGGCGGCCCAGAATTTCCCTATGAAAAAGGGACAATAAGGTAAATAAAATGAAATAAAATAAAATAAAAAAAAGTCTCATTTACTTCTTTAGAATAAACCCCAGTCTGTACATGTATACACCGCCAACAACATTAACACTTTTGAAAATGCTCATGTTTCCAACATGTATGGCAGTGTCCGGAAATACACTTGAATGGATTGCTATCTTGTTCAACGTTGAAATAACATGTCCCAACGGAATGTTACCAAATGATTGTGTAATGGCAATAGTTACGTAGCAGTGCTATCCCGTGCGCTATCAAAAAGCTTCACATGGATTGTGTGCAGACTGAAAACACAATACAATAACTACTTCTTCACCTTTGTCCAAATCAGGTTATTGTGCAACAGGCTATTGGACAGGACTACCAGCCATTGAACCACTATACATAAAGCATCGTTATTATAGCGCGCTTGTTAAGCTCAAGTCATGGGCTATTGGACAGGACTACCAGACATTGAACCACTGTACATAATGCATCGTTATTATAGCGCGCTTGTTAAGCTCAAGTCATGGGCTATTGGACAGGACTACCAGCCATTGAACCACTGTACATAATGCATCGTTATTATAGCGCGCTTGTTAAGCTCAAGTCATGGGCTATAGGACGGGACTACCAGCCATTGAACCACTGTACATAATGCATCGTTATTATAGCGCGCTTGTTAAGCTCAAGTCACGGGCTATTGGACATGACTACCAGCCATAGAACCACTTTACATAATGCATCGTTATTATAGCGCGCTTGTTAAGCTCAAGTCACGGGCTATTGGACATGACTACCAGCCATAGAACCACTTTACATAATGCATCGTGTGCTATTGGACAGGACTACCAGCCATTGAACCACTGTACATAATGCATCGTTATTATAGCGCGCTTGTTAAGCTCAAGTCAGGTTATTCTGCCACGGGCTATTGGACAGGACTACCAGCCATTGAACCACTGTACATAATGCATCGTTATTATAGCGCGCTTGTTAAGCTCAAGAGCTGCTCAAGGCGCTGGCTAATACAGGATCTAACTCAAGCCGCCTGAAACGCCCACTTGCCGCCTTTGAGCCTGACGACGCCCATACAACTGAGCACAATGCTGGGCCTGACGACGCCCATACAACTGAGCACAATGCTGGGCCTGAGGACGCCCATACAACTGAGCACAATGCTGGGCCTGACGACGCTCATACAACTGAGCACAATGCTGGGCCTGACGACGCCCATACAACTGAGCACAATGCTGGGCCTGACGACGCCCATACAACTGAGCACAATGCTGGGCCTGAGGACGCCCATACAACTGAGCACAATGCTGGGCCTGACGACGCCCATACAACTGAGCACAATGCTGGGCCTGACGACGCCCATACAACTGAGCACAATGCTGGGCCTGACGACGCCCATACAACTGAGCACAATGCTGGGCCTGACGACGCCCATACAACTTAGCACAATGCTGGGCCTGACGACGCCCATACAACTGAGCACAATGCTGGGCCTGACGACGCCCGTACAACTGAGCACAATGCTTGGCCACCGTGTGTGGGGGAGAAGGGACCGAGTGCTTGCTGGGTGTTTTTGTGTAGCCGGCCTCACCCACCTAGGACATGGGCGTCAGGATATTTAAAGTAAGTGCAAAGGCATGCGTGCGATGCAGACTAGACCTCGGTTTATACTGTCTTCTTCAAAGTCACGTTATATTTTGTCCGGCGCTCCAGGCCGTCAGCCGCCTGTGACCACTGACTGTAAGGCTACAGTGTTGTTACGTAATGTTCAATGTTCAACGTCTTTGAACCACTGACTGTAAGGCGGCAGTGTTGTTACGTAATGTTCAATGTTCAACGTCTTTGAACCACTGACTGTAAGGCGGCAGTGTTGTTACGTAATGTTCAATGTTCAACGTCTTTGAACCACTGACTGTAAGGCGGCAGTGTTGTTACGTAATGTTCAATGTTCAACGTCTTTGAACACTGACTGTAAGTCTGCAGTGTTGTTACGTAATGTTCAATGTTCAACGTCTTTGAACCACTGACTGTAAGGCTGCAGTGTTGTTACGTAATGTTCAATGTTCAACGTCTTTGAACCACTGACTGTAAGGCGGCAGTGTTGTTACGTAATGTTCAATGTTCAACGTCTTTGAACACTTTACGTAATGTTCAATGTTCAACGTCTTTGAACCACTGACTGTAAGTCTGCAGTGTTGATACGTAATGTTCAATGTTCAACGTCTTTGAACCACTGACTGTAAGGCTGCAGTGTTGTTACGTAATGTTCAATGTTCAACGTCTTTGAACCACTGACTGTAAGGCTGTAGTGTTGTTACGTAATGTTCAATGTTCAATGTTCAACGTCTTTGAACACTGCCTGTACGTGCTGCAGTGTTGTTACGTAATGTTCAATGTTCAATGTTCAACGTCTTTGAACACTGTCTGTACGGGCTGCAGTGTTGTGACGATACAACAAGACCTAAGTAACATATTACGCGTTTAGCCTAGGCAACCCTGCTTCAAAATATCTATAATAAATAATATTTTCCGCTTCACATACCTTTACAGGGCAATTTCTTTGCAAAATATGAACATTGCTTCCTCGTCCGACATGGGTGTTGTTCCTGTGGTGGACACAAACTAGGCATTCCACGGTCCAGGGCGTGACTTTGCTTGACCGTCAGGCATGTTGAAAGACTGCGCATAATTATGTTTGTTGTATCCTTGCAAAACATCGCCGTGCGACATTACCTTCAGTCACATAGTTATGTCAAGAAAACTGCTCCTTGTACGTCATTTGGCCTACGACTGAGGTACCTATTGTCAGCGTTGATTTTTAGTCACACCTGCATTACAGTTAGTCCCACATGTATTGCTGTTAGTCCCACCTGTACATCTGTGACAAAACGTATTTTAATCTATCACACGGTTGATAGCACCAACAGACTGGCCT
>CM072522.1:60910055-60927555 GCA_036898135.1 Oncomelania hupensis | reverse complement strand
ATTGACTGCATCGAATATCATTATTGAAGTAGTCAACTGATTATCCGATGGAAAGTTCGTTTTCAGTCATGACAGATTTAATTTCACAGTTTATTGTCTCTAAGTATTTTATATCAAGGAACAAAGACGAGTTGAATTTCAACAAACAAATAAAAACATTGTGGAGTGCTTTTTTCTCCAAACTGCAACGTTATGGTGACTGCAGAATTATTATTTCTGTAACCAGGCTTTATATCCACCTCCTGAACAAACTACCAAACAAGATCAAAAATGAGGAAAAAGTCTATACGGCTTTGCTGGAGGGGGGTGTTTCTACGCCAAGTATATTGTTGGTTGGCAGGATTAGCGGATCTCCATGGATCTGGTAAACTTCAGTTGTTTCTCATTAGTTTAACCAGTTCATGAGCTCTTACATTGTTTATCTGTCTGTAGTTGTTGCAGTCTAAATCGTAATTTAATGCCAAGTTCCAGTCCCCCCTCCCATCCCCTCCCCTCCCCTCCCTCCCCCTTCCTACCAAGATTGCATGTTGACACTCTTCATACAGCTTTACCGTTTGCTCAAGTTCTATATATAAACTGGGGTCATCATTGTTTGGCCCATACACACTAACAATCACAACATCTTTCTCATTCATCTTCAAGTGTATTATAAGCCAGTTGCCATTTACATCTCTGTGAGCATTACATATTTTATATTCAAAATTCTTATTCATAAGAATCGCCTCCTCTCGAATGAAAGGTGACAAAAGCAAGAAAAACATTTAAAAAAACAAACCAAAAAAAACTTCATTTTTTATTGTTTTTTCCATTGTGGGATATAAACAAAAAGTGTATCTTGCAACATACAGACATAATTTTTTTTTCTCTCTCAAAAAATGAAAGATCTCCTCTCCTCTTCTGCAAGTCCCATAACCCCCTACAGTTCATTGAAACAAAATGTACTTGGTTATCTCCCATTATCTAGCATTTAAAACCAAACATTTTCATATCTTCCAGAGCGACCAAATAATGCGAGTCGAGACATCCATACACAAAAGGTAGGCAAGATTTCAATGTCATGGAAAACCACAAACACAACTTCAATACTTGTTTGAATAAAGAGACATCCATACACAAAAGGTAGGCCAGATGTCAATGTGATGGAAAACCACAAACACAACTTCAGTACTTGTTTGAATAAAGAGACATCCATACACAAAAGGTAGGCCAGATTTCAATGTGATGGAAAAACACAAACACAACTTCAAAACTTGGTTGAATTAAAAGGGACAATAAAGTGTCAAACATAGTAAAACAGATCAAAATCAAAGAATAAGGAAGAAACACAGGAGTCATGTCTCACTCTGACATCAGACATCACAAACAAACCATTCATTGTAATTTTGGGATGACGATTATCATACATCGAAGAGACGAAGATTGCATTGAAACCCCTTACACATTAGGTAAAAATGGAAGTAATTGTATGTCAATGTTTAAATTACACGATACAACGTTTCCTTCTGGACTTTCAAATGAAACAAGCAGGCGGTATTCAACAGTGACAACACAAACATTTAAAAGAAAAAAAAAACATTATTATTATGAAGGACTTGCACAGGCTCCCACCACACACCCCGCCCTACCCCCATAACAAGCAATGGCCAATGTTATTGAGTGAACTTAGGGACCAGTCTAGTGTGGAAGGCCAAAGACACGCTGCTCGAGCCAGCGCCGGTGATCCCAAAACATTGCTCAGATGCTGCACGCACAGGCTATAATCGACATATGTAACCCTGTTTTAAAAAAAATATATATATACTTTTTTTTCGAATGACAACAAACGAGAGGTGAAGAAACATTAGCCTAACAAAACTGTACATGAGTATTCAAAAGTGAAAAAAAAACAGAATCGCACCTTACGCAAAAAGATGAAAAGTACAGGTCATTATTATTTTATCCATCACAAACAAATGATGACAAACAAAACGTTAATTTCAAAACCAACTAATCAAAACGCTAACACACAAAGAGTTACAGTTTCAGACAAAGAACAGTTTTGCATAATTGTAACCCATCAGCCCTATTTCTTACTTGGGATATTGTGCTTTTGAGCGTGATAGCGCGTGCTATGTAATAAAACAGCTCACGTAAACACACTTGTCGAGCAACTAAAACCATTTTGTGTTATTTGTGGTACAGTGTAGCTTTCATCTCCCCAGTCTGCACAGTGGACTCAAGAGGTTTGTTGTTTGTTTGTTTGTTTGTTGAAAAAATTAATGTCCCCAGACATGTGAGCATATAGGGGACTGAAGAGGTTTGTCTGGGCATAGACCATTTATAAATGGGTAAATGGTCGATGGTCTGGAACAGTGATGTAGAAAACCTCTTGCCCGTGTAAAAACGGGTCAGCTTTTCCTCCCAGTTCCTTATCTTCTCATAGAAAATCTTGGATCTCAGCCCGCAGCCTAGTCAAACTAGGGCTGTTTCGATTGTCGTCACACGACAAAGGAACATCGGAGAACCACAGTTTCCTAGTTACTGTTTCGTTGCCATCATCTTTAAGAATGAAAGGATTTTTGTCAAACAATATGTTACACTCGATGTTGTTTTTATCAGTATTTGATTCAGCCCCAATGCTTGAATTCTCCTGATAGGTGTAAACTCGGATTCGTTTATCCACGCAGCCTGCTCACTCATCAACAAGTCAGGAGTCGACGTATGAAATTTTCCACTTTTATTCAGCACACATCAACACTGCATACAATCGCTTTTTCCACTCTCAACTTTTTACTTTCAACACACTATCAACAACCACCTCTTATGAAACAGTGCGGCATTTATATAGTCTCTACATACTCGGGAACAATTTAGAACACGGTAGAATGACGCATTACCACCAATCAAATGAAACTTCGTCATCACTGACTTACGTCATACCACATTTTTTTTTCCGTCCCAGAATGTTCTCAAATATCCCGAAACTTCGATCGATAGTAAACAAGCAGATCTAGAGTATTTTCCAATAATATCGACTAACAAAAATTACCAACGCTACACAAAGCTTCTTCTAACAACAACACAAACTCAAATCAAAGGTAAATACACTCTATTATTGAATACTTTGCAAAACGAAACAATTAGATCTATCGTGCGCGCTTCAGACATACTATCCTTCGCGTTTCAACGTAACACAATATGACATTATGGCACCTAAGCTTCATCCCTTTAACTTCATCTCTTCAATCAACAACCTATTTCTGGCTGCCTTAATCCTGAGGTAGATCCTCCAAAATCCTCTAATGTATTGTGCCCCCGATATGCTTTCTCTCCTCGAAACTTCTTCAGCTGCAAGACATATTTCCAAAACATCAATTTCAGCTAGGCTGCTTGCACATGTAGGCGTATTAAAACAACTGTCTCAAATAGATTGAACGTAATATTGCATCAAAATAAACCAAAGGAACATTCACCCTGAATAATTCAATCACAAATAAACCCAACTAATACATCCACATTTTGCACACACAAATACACATACATCCTTATAAATACAATAATGCAAATACATATACATCCAGAGCGTCTCATTGATGGCAGAAATAGCCCTCAGTGATAGCTCCACTCATATGAACAAGGGACGATCATTTTTCTAAGTCCGTGGTCCACTGGAATCTCCAACATACTTCCTATACCTATACATACATCATGGCTGAACTAAACACGTGGAGAAGTAATTAACACTATACACATTCTCCGGTACAGCCACTGGTCTGCAATAATACACATAGGAGGAACAACAGTGGGTCCGTAAGGAATACCTCATGGTGCCGAAACAGGTCGGGTTCGCCACGTGGTCAAGCAAAGTTTCACTAACATTTACAATGCTAAAACATAACAAAACTTAACAAACATAATCCAACAATATTATCATAAATCGCGACGAAACACAAGATCGATCATTTACCTTTTTGACAATGTCAGGCTGTGGCTATACTGTTGATGAATGATTATCACCCGTCACCTGCTAGTCTTCAGTTAGAGAGATCTTTCAGAGCGTTGCTCCTTCTCGTGTGAAGTTCAGACAAAAATTGACCCTACCTAGCCTGTGGTCAGCCAAAGCCCGACGAAAACTAGCCATACCTGAGCGCTTCTAGCGGGGGGGGAGGGAGGGAGGGGGGGTGTATATGTCGGCTGGATGAGGTCACTGCATACTATAGCGAGAGTCCTGCCTTGTGTCGTCTGCTAAGCAGCGACTTAACTGTACACAGGTCAAAGCTGGCTGAACGTGTTGGCAAGTAGCCTTAGTGCTGGGTTGAACTAGTCCTCTTGCAACAAATACAATGATACAAATACATATACATCCTTATAAATATAATGATACAAATACACATACATGCTTATAAGTACAATGATACAAATATACTAACATCCTTATCCTTACAAATACAATGATACAAACATCCTTATAACTACAACGATACAAATACACATTCTTATAAATACAGTGATATCAATACACATACATCCTTGTAAATACAATGATTCAAATACACATATCCGATGATCTGTCCTATGTTACACACCAAGTGATTGTCAGTGAATACACCCCGCTGCTACTATCGTACTCCCGCGAGCTAGCCTTTCTTGTGAAGCAGTCACGTGAGAAATATGCGTCATCGCTTTTTTCAAAGTCTTTGCGATTTTTCGGAATCCTGTAAATTTCCTTAATGTTTGTGAACACGCCAGTGGATGAAATGGTGATTGGATCTCGAAATACATTGATGTAGGCTGTCACGTCCCCTACCATACAATGGCTCAATCGCTTTTCCACTCTCAAATTTTACTTTCCAACTCACTATCAACAACAACAACAACAACCTTTTTTAACAGTGCGGCGCTTATATAGTCTCTACATACTCGGGAACAAACGAGAATAATCCTACATGAAACACCACAGCCAATCAAAATTAATTTCATCATCACGTGACTCACGTCATACAACCTCATTTGGAATGGAAGCTTCCATGGTAACCAACAGAACAATCCACACGCTTCGATTGATAGTAAACAACTAATTCCCGAAAATTCTCAAACAATATCGACCAACTAAAAACACTAACGTTACACAAAGCCTCTACTAATAACAACGCAAGATCAAATCAAAGATAAATACACTCTAATACTGCATGCGTTGCAAAATAAAACGAACAGATCTATCGCGCGCGTCACACACAAGCCTACCATTGCACGCGCTTCACACATAATATCGTGCGCATTTCACACGCACCATCATGAGCGTCTCAACGTAACACCGTCGTTCCGTCTGTCTGTCCGCCGCCTGCCAGTGCAACGCTTTAGAATGGCTAAGTACTCCAAACCTATTTTATGTCTAGCAACCAAACTTGGTAAGATGGTGTATATGCACGATACCTCGAAACTGATCAGTGAATGAACGACTTAATTTCAAGATCAATGTAACGGGTTAAAATAATGTTATTAAAAAAAAATTACAAGTTTTCACCAAAAATTCATTTTTTGTTCCAAAGCTATGCATTTTGAATTTATTATTCTTTGAAGCATGATAGATATCAATGGGACACACATGCTAGGCAAATTTGGTCAACCTCGCTCTAAGGTCAAGATCACTGGAGCTGTCGAAATTTGGTTTATATAGGTACTTTAAAGTGACCTTGACCATAAACACCTCAGTGGGAATGCCGGGAGTTTCTGTATAAATAGTATTTCCACTTTCTGAAAATTCAGTGCTTAAAATCCCCACTGTCGCTGTATATCTCTGTTACGTTGAAACGCGAACGAAAGATCTAATCGTTTCGTTTTGCAAAGTATTCAATAATGGAGTTTATTTACCTTTGATTTGAATTTGCATTGTTGTTAGGAGAGGCTTTGTATAACGTTGATAATTTGCGTTAGTCGATATTAGTGGAGAATTCTCTGGATCTGCGTGTTTCCTCTCGATAGAAATTTTCCGATAAATGTCGAAGTAAGAGAACGTTCCGGGTATGTGTAGAGAGATGTATGACGTAAGTCAGTGATGACGATCTTTAATTCTGATTGGTTGTAATGCGTCATTTCTAGAACGTCCTGTCGTCATCTCGAATGAGAGAAAAAAATTATAAAATGGATGCCCTGTGTGTGGGTAGAAGGTTGTTAGTTGTTGATAGTGAGCTGGAAGTAAAAGTTGAAAGTGAAAAAGCGATTGTATGCAGTTGTTGATGTGTGCTGAATAAAAGTGGAAAACTTCATACGTCGACTCTGTGACTTGTATGCTGATTGAGCAGGCTGCGTGGATAAACGAATCTGAGTTACACCTTATCAGGAATTCAGCATTGGGGCTGAATCAGATACTGATAGAAAAACTCCAACATCAAACTGAGTGTAACAATCTCATTTGTGCTTTCTCATTCCTACTCTGTTCTATCAATCTACTATCTTCTTCACTGCACCAGTCACTTACCTTTGTTCTTTAAAACTCTTCCAAAACTCCTCATGTTCGTATGAGGTCAGCCTGGGAATAGTGGACGCTTTGTGCCAAATGGTCACTAGAGCTTCGTATGATACTATAATTTAGCAATGTTGGCATTTTATATGTATGTGCTTTGTTGATATTTTATAATGATGTTTATATGCTATTTTGTTTTTGTAAACAGTGGTTCGATAAATGAGAGCATAGCATCATATCAGCGTCCCATGTCATTAAAGGTAGATGTCATTCGAAGGGCAGTTTTTTTTTGCATAATACAATTTTTGCTGTAGGATGAAGTGCAAGGTCATCTCAAGGTCAAGAGCATTGAAGGATCAAAGCAAAATATGTTGCAAGCTAATGCCACCATTTCTTTTTTTTCAGGCACTCATTTTTATGTTAATAATAATAATAATAATAATAATAATAAGAAGAAGAAGAAGAAGAAGAAGAAGAAGAAGAAGAAGAAGAAGAAGAAGAAGAAGAAGAAGAAGAAGAAGAAGAAGAATGGATGCTATACGCGCCTTATTCTTAAATCATACTCACAGCGCGGCGATCTGTAACCAACTTACAGTAACACTCTTATATGTTACAAACACTCCCACATACATAACAAACACATTCATCACTCAAACACTTGGGTAAAGGAACGTCGCTATAAGAAGATGGAAAGGAAATCCATTTTTTTATTTGTGACATTTTTAGATTGACTTCCACCAATACCATTATTCAAAATGTTCAAAATGTTGAGTTCCGTAAGGAGCATGTGAGTCATATGGGTTTTGCCCTTTAGTTAGATTTTAAAAGCCCGAGTAAAAATTTGGAAATAGCCTGTTCTATGGTAACGAGCGCCTGTGGCAGTGGCGAGAGGTTTGATAACCAAACAAAACAAGAAGGCAGGCAACTCCAGTGTATTTCCAGACACTTACGCATATGGCTGAAAAGCAGCATTTCCAAAGGTGTGAACGTTTTGAGGTTATAGCAGTGTTGTTACTCGTCTTAATTCTAACGAAGCAAAATGAAAACATGGAATGATCGACAACTATCTGAACCATCTGCAGCGCGAGCAAAAACAATTTAAAATCGGTTCAGCCAATTTGGAGATACTGTGTAAAACGTGGTTAGAAAATTATGAACAACGGCAACTGTGAATGACATAACATGTTTAACAGTAGGTAAAGCATGTGCATAGAGAAAACTTATCAAAATCTGTCCAGTGTTCTTGTGGTAGGCCTAATGCAAAATGTGCTTTTAACACACACAAAATGTTAAATTCAGAGAAATAAACGACAGACAGTGTGACTGGGCTATACTGAATGAATGACAGACTGTTACGTTGAAACGCAAACGATATCATGTCTGAAGCGCGCACGATAGATCTAATCGTTTCGTTTTGCAAAGTATTCAATAATGGAGTTTATTTACCTTTGATTTGAGTTTGCATTGTTGTTAGGAGAGGCTTTGTATAACGTTGATAATTTTCGTTAGTCGTTATCATTTGAGAATTCTCTGGATTTTATTGATTACTATCGATGGAAACTTCCGTATAGATATCGAAGTATGGCGGAAGGAGAAGAAATATGTATGACGTAAGTCAGTGATGACGATCTTTTATTTGATTGGCGGTAGTGCGTCATTTCTACTGTGTTCGAAATTGTTCGGGAAGAGAGAGAGGTTATAAAATTATGTGCCGCGCTGTTTTGAGAGAAGTTGTTGATAGTGAAGTTGGAAAGTAAATTTGAGAGTGGAAAGGCGATTGAGTGATTGTATGCAGTTGTTGATGTGTGCTGAATAAAAGTGGAAAACTTCATACGTCGACTGTGTGACTTGTATGCTGATTGAGCGGGTTGCGTGAATAAACAAATCTGAGCTTCACTCATCAGTACTTCAGCATTGGGGCTGAATCCACTACTGATAAAATACCAACATCAAACTGAGTGCAACATTTTGTATTAAGAATGAATGACAGACAGTGTGACTGGGCTATACTGAATGAATGAGCATTATTTGATGTACCTGTATTCCAAACAGTCCACTAAATCGGATCCACCGTTCCTTTTTTTTTGTTGTTCTTTCTTTTCCTTTTATTTTTTTTATTTTTTAAAGAATAGAGCAACACGTGTTTATAAGCAAAGTGACTCCAACGACCTTGGTCTTTACGGTAGAGCAAACATGATGATACGAGAAGCTGGCATCTAGTCTAAATAATATTATTGTGAAGTTTGGTCACAATCTGTTCAGCGATTCTTGAGGCGTGGCGGGAAACGGACCGACAGACAGAACCAAAGACCGACCGACAGACAGGCTGACCTGCAGTTTGCTCGTTCTGATTCCAGACTAATTAAAAAAACAATAATGACACGTTCGCACTACGCGCCGAGCAAGGAAACTGAGTTTATATTTAAAGCGGACCTATAGTAACTGGATCAATGGCTTCTGCTCTAGCAATGTTCATCTTCCAAATTTCGTTTTAAGCCCTTTTGTGTTATCAGCGTACCCCAGGTTGTTTTTTCAAGTATAAACAAGGACGTAGGCCTATTTGATTGTTCAGCAAGCAACTTTGGAAATGGAGTAGGTGTAGAGAAGGAGACTGTTGCCCTTGTTCAGCATTTTATAACTACAGTGAGGATGAAGTGTTGATATGTTTCCCTATCCATTGTATAACTACAGTGAGGATGAAGTGTTGATATAGACCCCTATCCATTGTATTACTACAGTGAGGATGAAGTGTTGATAATTATGTTTCCCTATCCATTGTATAACTACAGTGAGGATGAAGTGTTGATATGTTTCCCTATCCATTGTATAACTACAGTGAGGATGAAGTGTTGATAATTATGTTTCCCTATCCATTGTATAACTACAGTGAGGATAAAGTGTTGATATATTTCCCTATCCATTGTATAACTACAGTGAGGATGAAGTGTTGATATATTTTCCTATTCATTGTATAACTACAGTGAGGATGAAGTGTTGATATGTTTCCCTATCCATTTTATAACTACAGTGAGGATGAAGTGTTGATATCTTTCCCTATCCATTGTATAAATACAGTGAGGATGAAGTGTTGATATAGTTCCCTATCCATTGTATAACTACAGTGAGGATGAAGTGTTGATATAGTTCCCTATCCTTTGTATAACTACAGTGAGGATGAAGTGTTGATATAGTTCCCTATCCATTGTATAACTACAGTGAGGATGAAGTGTTGATATAGTTCCCTATCCATTGTATAACTACAGTGAGGATGAAGTGTTGATATAGTTCCCTATCCATTGTATAACTACAGTGAGGATGAAGTGTTGATATAGTTCTCTATCCTTTGTATAACTACAGTGAGGATGAAGTGTTGATATAGTTCCCTATCCATTGTATAACTACAGTGAGGATGAAGTGTTGATATAGTTCTCTATCCTTTGTATAACTACAGTGAGGATGAAGTGTTGATATAGTTCCCTATCCATTGTGTAACTACAGTGAGGATGAAGTGTTGATATAGTTCCCTATCCATTGTATAACTAGGAGCCAGCTTACCTTCGGTTACCACAAACATTGGTCTCACAGTCAGTGAAGCCACAGCAAGGTTAAAGAGAGCAGCCACGGAACTGTGGGGTGAACAATACAGAAAGCTGGCTGCGGCGAGGGACTGGATTGAACCGGACATCAGCAGCAAAGGAACCTTTCCCAACCTCCCACGGGAACTACTACCACTGTTTTATCGTCTCAGAGCAAAAACCTACAAGACACGTTTTATCCGACATACATGTACATGCAGTCAACCATTGGACTATTCCCACATCATGAAATGTGACGCTCTAGTTGGGCCAAGGACGTCAGTGTATAGGATGGCCCGAAACCATGATATAGAAATAAATAGACGTTCTCTCATTGTGAGGCATCCAAGGCTGGGCTGGAGATTGGTCGTCGCCTTCTTGAGGGAGGTTTTCGAGAGCAGCATTGGTGTTTTAGTGTAGGGCTGTTGGTGGAGGGACAAGTGTGTGGAAGAGGGTTGGGATATTCAGTGATACACTCTTTTGCCATGTTAAATTATACATTTATTTTCTTCGGGTCAGCAAAGAAAACTTTAGCCTCCTTTCAGTGAAAACAGTTCGGTGCCATGAGGGGAAGGAGAAAGGGTGGGTGGAGTGGGGGGGGAGGTGGAGGGGATGAGGAGAGAGGTTGATGACGGAGCCAGGAACGTGAGATAGTCGGGTGTGTGTGAAAATGAAACATCAGCGTGCAGTCGCACAAGACTCGAGACTTTTAATTTTTAAATTGTCATTGCTATTTTATTGAAGTATCTACTTTTATCTTTTTATGTTTATCTTTTTTATAAATGTATATTGTTATGAGGTCTTAAGCAAGTTATATTGCCCTTTCTAAATAAGTTCTTTTCCCTTGCTTGGAGTTTTAATATAAATAAATAAAATAATTTGCTTATACACGTACATTATTTAACCTAAAATGTGTGTGTCCAGAGAAATGAGTAATAGAAATAACAGTCTTATCACTGTATTTGTGTCGTAAAGTTCATCTTTGGAAGGGGTGGGGGGGGGGGTAACCAGTACATTTATTTTTCTTTAGACCTGACTGGAATGGCCTACACCATGGACCCAGTCGCTTGTCATCACTCTTCCCAAAAAAGGTAACCTTCAGGAGTGTGAAAATTACCGCACCATCAGCCTCATCAGCCATCCCAGCAAGGTCCTCCTGAAAATAATACTCAACAGGTTGAAACCACAAGCTGAACAAATCATAGCTGAAGAACAAGCAGGATTCATGGCAGGGCGAAGTACCACTGAACAGATTTTCAACCTCAGAATAATCTGTGAGAAATACCTACAGCACCAACAACATCTATATCATGTGTTCATAGACTTCAAGAAGGCATTTGACCGAGTCTGGCATGCAGCTCTATGGGCAACCATGAAAGTGTACAACATCAGCCCTAAAATTATAGAAGTCATCAAAAGCCTGTATGACAAGGCTACCAGTGCAGTCCTCCATAACAGCATCATCGGGAACTGGTTCAGAACAACAATCGGTGTGCGTCAAGGATGCCTACTCTCTCCAACACTCTTCAACATCTTCCTAGAGCGCATCATGTCAGATGCTCTTGCAGATCACGAAGGCACAGTCAGCATAGGGAGCAGAGCAATCTCCAATCTTCGTTTTGCGGATGATATTGATGGATTGGCTGGAGAGGAACAAGAACTTGAACAGATTGTACAGAGGCTTGACACCACCTCCAGAGCTTAAGAATGGAAATAAGTGCAGAGAAGACCAAAATGATGACCAACAACACCAATGGCATCAACACGGACATCAAAGTACAAGGCCAATCCCTCAACACAGTGCACAGCTTCAAATATTTAGGAGCCATTGTGTCAGACAATGGGTCTCGACAGGAAGTCCTCTCTAGGATAGCACAAACAACTGCTGCCCTGACAAGGTTGAAGCCCATTTGGAAAGACAGAACCATCAGTCTACATTCCAAAGTAAGACTGCTGCGCTCTCTGGTCATCTCAATCTTCCTATATGCTTGCGAAGCATGGACCCTCACAGCAGATCTCCAACGAAGAATACAAAGCATGGAGATGAGGTGCTACAGAAGACTTCTGTGCATTTCCTATACCCAACACATCACCAACGACGAAGTCCGACAGACCATCACACAAGCCATTGGACAACACGATGACCTGCTCACAGTGGTGAAGAAACGGAAACTCCGATGGTATGGCCACGTCACCGGATCATCAGGCCTTGCAAAGACCATTCTGCAAGGCACAGTGCAAGGAGGTAGAAGAAGGGGGAGACCGAAAAAGAGGTGGGAGGACAACATTCGAGAATGGACTGGTTTGACACTGAGCGAAGC
Source organism: Oncomelania hupensis (assembly GCA_036898135.1). Lineage (NCBI taxonomy): Eukaryota > Metazoa > Mollusca > Gastropoda > Littorinimorpha > Pomatiopsidae > Oncomelania > Oncomelania hupensis. The sequence goes on along the minus strand of CM072522.1, from coordinate 60,915,217 downwards.
CATGAGGGCTGCTGAGGACAGAGAAAGATGGAGTATGCTGGTTAAACGATCATCTGTGGTGCCCCTACGACCTTCGGGTTATGGGACAGGATAGGATAGGATAGACCTGACTAAGTTGAAAAAAGATTATTTATTATTATTGTACAGTCCAGTTTTATGTTTGTGGGCGACGTTGTCCTGTCTTTTCCGCGCTATCCGTGCTGTGGGATTGATGTTGCGGCGGCGCTTCCACCCCGATGACGGCGATGTTCATGGTTGACATACAAGTAGTACTATTGCTCGCCGCTACAATAAATGTACTAATCTAGCTTATCTCTTACATTAAAAAAATAAAGTTTTTGTGTGTATCAATGTGCTCGGGTAGTGTGTGTGTGTGTGTGTGTGTGGGTGTGTGTGTGTGTGTGTGTGTGTGTGTGTGTTTAGTCGTACCCTTTGATGTCGTAGAGTGTACAATTTGTAGTTTGTAGTGTACAGTTTGTAGCCTATGTTTACGACATTGTGGGTTTTTATTGCATTGTATTGGTATAATTTACTCATCCATTTGGTTTTGTACTGTGGTGATTTATGTCTTGCTCTGTCTCGTCACTATTTGTTTTATAACGTTGTTGCTGTTATTATTATTATTATTATTATTATTATTAATATTATTATTATTATTATTATTATTATTATTATTATTATTATTATTATTATTATTATTATTTTTAATTTTTTTATTATTGTTATTGTTATTATTATTATTATTATTATTGTTATTATTAAATTATTGTTTTTATATTAGGGCTATATTCGTATGTAAATGTATGTATTTGTATGTATACATTTGTAAATATTTATTTTTATATGTTTTTTCTGTATATAAATGTATTATATAATTATGCTATATTGTTTTCTTCATTATGTTTACTTTAAATTCTTATGGCTTCTTAATATTTCCCTTTCTCTTGAGCGACTGCTCAACGATGGGTTTTTAAATGTAATTTTTCGCCATACTTTAATTGTTCTTGATTCTTTGGGTAGTATGTATACTGTGTGGGTGTGGGTTTATTAGTGTGTGTGAGTGGGTGTTAAATTTTATTTATCTTTTTAAAATTGTTTTACAATGTGAGCCTTGTGGCCATTTCACTGCCTAAATGGCCATTCTACTTTGTGTAGGGCCCTGGCAGTATAAATATTGAAATAAATTTTAAAAACAAATTGTATAACTACAGTGAGGATGAAGTGTTGATGTAGTTCCCTATCCATTGTATAACTACAGTGAGGATGAAGTGTTGATTTAGTTCCCTATCCATTGTATAACAACAGTGAGGATGAAGTGTTGATGTAGTTTCCTATCCATTGTATAACTACAGTGAGGATGAAGTGTTGATATAGTTCCCTATCCATTGTATAACTACAGTGAAGATGAAGTGTTGATATAGTTCCCTATCAATTGTATAACTACAGTTAGGATGAAGTGTTGATGTAGTTCCCTATCCATTGTATAACTACAGTGAGGATGAAGTGTTGATGTAGTTCCCTATCCATTGTATAACTACAGTGAGGATGAAGTTTTGATGTAGTTCCCTATCCATTGTATAACTACTGTGAGGATGAAGTGTTGATGTAGTTCCCTATTCATTGTATAACAACAGTGAGGATGAAGTGTTGACGTAGTTCCCTATCCATTTTATAACTACAGTGAGGATGAAGTGTTGATATAGTTCCCTATCCATTGTATAACTACAGTGAGGGTGAAGTGTTGATGTAGTTCCCTATCCATTGTATAACTACAGTGAGGATGAAGTGTTGATATAGTTCCCTATCAATTGTATAACTACAGTGAGGATGAAGTGTTGATATAGTTCCCTATCCATTGTATAACTACAGTGAGGATGAAGTGTTGATATAGTTCCCTGTCCCTTGCTTTCTTTGTATTTCCGTGTGGGGGTGAAGGTGGGGAGAGGGGGGGTGTGGTGCACGCGCGCAGCCAATTGTAGTTATTGTGATGTGTCAAAGCTGTCTGGGCAAAGAATTTCAAATTTTTAGTCGTATATCCCGCGCCATGAACATCCGTGGTCTACAGGTGTGTTGTGTGATGTCTGGGCAGACAAAGTCAGCACATAGCAATCTCTATAGTAACAGTAAATATCTTTGGTGTGTACATGTATACTGGATTTGCGCTACTTCTTTCTGTGTTTGGATATAAAATACTTGTACTCAAAGAGAATCAAACAGGCCTGAATTCCCCAAGCTGAAGAACATGGCATATTCAGTGAAAACGGGATGGATAATTGTACACACAAAATAAAGTACTATGCGCATGTAACAGACGACAGTTTGTTCAGACTGCCGCACACGAAGAACACAGTCAGTAGATTTGTCACACAGGAAATATAACATGATTAGAAAACACTGCACATCTAGGGCTGCAGAGGACAGAGAGATGGAGTACGTTGGTTAAACGATCATCTATGGTACTCCAACGACTTTCGATTTACTGGATATGATAAATAGAATAGGGTAGATAGGGCAAGCACATCTAGAGATCTATCACAACATCACGTCGTCTTCACTGCCTTTTAGGATTGATTTTCCCTTTTTACAGATGTTGTCTTTTCAGGGGCGGATCAGTTAGGTTTTGGGGGGGGGGTTTCCAAAATTCTATTAAAGGGACTTACTCGGTAAATGTTAATGATGGTCAAGAAACGCTTCAGATCAAGCATCAACATTGGCAGGACACGCACTTTTCGAGCAGACATCGGAAGTGACCACAATCTTGTGATGATGTCTTTCCGACTTCACTTGAAGAGAGTAAACACAGCAAAGTGCACTAGACTAAAGTTCGACCTGGACAAACTGCAAGACCCGGAGGTGACAGAAATATTTTAGGCCACAATTGGAGGGAAATTTGCACCACTGCTCATTTTAAGAGCTGGTGAAGTAGATGTTAACACCATGACCACCACCTTCAACTTAGCTGTGACAGATGCCTCCATGGAAATCCTTGGAAAGCACCGGTCAAAGAAGAAGCTGTGGATCACACCTGAACTTTTGGACCTGTGTGATAAACGAAGAGATGAAAAAGAAAAGGAACACCTGACAGGGAGCTGATGCCTACCGAAAAATCAACAATGACATCCGAAAAGGCATGCGCACAGCAAAGGAGAACTGGACAGAAGCTCAATGCCAGGAAATAGATAACAGTCTGAACAAAAACAACAGCAAGAAGGCCTACCAGACTGTGAAGCCCCTGACAAGTGTTAAACAGCCCAAGGTCTCCACGATCCAAAGCAAGTGGCTTATGCCTTACAGAAGAACAACAAGTCTTGGACAGATGGACAGAGTACTGCTCTGACCTTTACAACCACAAACCAAACGGAGACCCATCAGTTCTAGCATGTCCAGAGAAGAGAGAAGAAGAAGAAATCCTCCCAATTCTCCGAGAAGAAGTTGAGGCAGCAGTGCAATCGCTGAAGAAGGGGAAGTCAGCGGGAGTGGACAACATACCCGCGGAACTGCTTCAAGCAGGAGGAGAAGCGATGATCGACGCACTCACCATTATGTGTAACAAGATGTGGCAGAGTGGGGAGTGGCCTTCACCATGGACATCACTTGTCATCACTCTTTCCAAAAAAGGTAACCTTCAGGAATGTGAAAATTACCGCACCATCAGCCTCATCAGCCATCCCAGCAAGGTCCCCCTGAAATATAATACTCAACAGGTTGAAACCCCAAGTTGAAAAAATCATAGCCGAAAAGCAAGCAGGATTTAGGGCAGCGCGAAGTACCACTGAACAGATTTTCAACCTCAGAATAATCTGCGAGAAATATCTACAGCACCAACATCTATATCATGTGTTCGTAGACATCAAAAAGGCGTTTGACCGAGTCTTGGCATGCAGCTCTGTGGGCAACCATGAGAGTGTACAACATCAGCCCTAAAATTGTTGAAGTAATCAAAAGCCTGTATGACAAGGCTACCAGTGCAGTCCTCCACAACAGCACCATCGGAAACTGGTTCAGAACAACAATCGGTGTGCGTCAGGGATGCCTACTCTCTCCAACACTCTTCAACATCTTCCTAGAGCGCATCATGTGAGATGCCCTTGCAGACCACGAAGGCACAGTCAGCATAGGGGGAAGAGCAATCTCCAACCTTCGTTTTGCGGATGACATTGATGGATTGGCTGGAGAAGAACAAGAACTTGAACAGCTGGTACAGAGGCTTGACACCACTTCCAGAGCTTATGGAATGGAAATAAGTGCAGAGAAGACCAAAATGATGACCAACAACACCCATGGCACCAACACGGACATCAAAGTCCAAGGCCAATCCCTCAACACAGTGCATAGCTTCAAATATTTATTAGCCATTGTATCAGACAATGGGTCCCGACAGGAAGTCCTCTCCAGGATCGCACGAACAACTGCTACCCTGGCGAGGTTGAAGACAATTTGGAAAGACAGGGCCATCAGTCTACATTCCAAGGTAAGGCTGCTGCGCTCCCTTGTCATCTCCATCTTCCTATATGCTTGCGAAACATGGACCCTCACAGCAGATCTCCAACGAAGAATACAAAGCATGGAGATGAGGTGCTTCAGAAGACTTCTGGGCATTTCCTATACCCAGAACATCACCAACGACGAAGTCCGACAGACCATCACACAAGCCATTGGACAACACGATGACGTGCTCACAATGGTGAAAAAACGGAAACTCCGATGGTATGGCCATGTCACCAGATCATCAGGTCTTGCAAAGACCATCCTGCAAGGCACAGTGCAAGGAGGTAGAAGAAGAGGGAGACCGAAAAACAGGTGGGAGGACAACATTCGAGACTGGAATCAAGACCCCATCGACCGGCAGATTGCCAGGCGGAAGTGGCGCTGGGTGGGACACACTTTGCGGAAACCCCAACGGGACATCACACGGCAGGCCCTACAGTGGAATCCTCAGGGGAAGAGGAAGGTTGGTCGTCCCAAGAAGACCTGGAGGCGTTCCTGTGAGGAGGAGATGAAGAGCTGCAACCTGTCATGGGGTGAACTGAAAAAGGCTGCCCAGAACCGAGTGCGCTGGAGAACTGTTGTGGAGGCCCTTTGTTCCACGCGGAATTCAAGGAATTAAGCAAGTAAGCAAGAAACGAATCGGGGTTGCTGAGGACAGGGAAAGATCGAGTACG
>CM072522.1:60905055-60907555 GCA_036898135.1 Oncomelania hupensis | reverse complement strand
TGGAGATTACAGAGCAGCGTGCAGCATCTCCACCTGTGGTGTGCTGGTGTTTGGCACAGAAACATTCCAGCCTGCCTGCAGCAAGAGGTGGTGACCACGCCCCTTCGCTCCGCACCCGCCGTCCTCAGGTGGGTAACTCGTGTAATAAGTAGTAGTAGTAGTAGTAGTAGTAGTAGTAGTAGTAGTAGTAGTAGTAGTTGTTGTTGTTGTTGTTGTTGTTGTTGTTCAAGCAGCAACAGTAGTAGTAATAGCAGCAACCGATAGTGGTAGCAGTGGTATTAATATCAATAGTAGTAGAAGTAGCTATTGTTGGAGCAGCAGCAGTTGTAATAGCAGTAATAGCAGCAGCAGCTGTAGTGGTAACAGCAGTAGTAGAAGTAGTAATAGTGGCAGTAGCAGTGGTAGTAGTAGTAGTAGTATAGTAGAAGTAGTAGTAGTTGTTGTTGTAATAATTGGTGGTGGAGGTGGAGGTGGTGGTGGTGGTGGTGGTAGACACAAACTGTCTTACTAATGTATGGGGACATGGGATAAGAATAAGATAGAAAGTACTTTGCTGTCCTCAGGGAGGTGCAGCCAGTGATACAGCGATATCCCAGTGAAGTCCGTGACTACAGCGACAGCGGGCTTCCTGCCCCTGGGGACGGGCCAGCAGTGATCACACTCGTTCACGAGGGGGACGGCCATACAGGACGTTGGCCCGTGGAGTGTGAGGCGTGTGGACGGGGACTGGGCCAACTGCTGACAGGACGACTTGATGTGGGCCCTGCAGGTGAGTGGTGTTTTGTGGTCACTGTCAAGGTCTAGGCTGCTTTGTGTTGCCTTCCTGATGATCACCTGCATTGACCCTTGGCCTCTGTCCCACCATCCAATTGCCGCTGATAGTATTCGATAGGATAGGGTAGGATAGGATAGGATAGGGTAAGATAGGGTAGAATAGGATAGGATAAGATAGAATAGAAAAGTTAATTACGGACAAAGACACAAGTCATACAACATCAGGTCCAATGTCTATGTCATGTGCCTATGCCGGGGACCAGACTTGGCCGGTTTTAGTCTAGACGTAGATCAGACTGCCGTTCTCTCCATTTGGATAACGATCCAGTTTTGCTCCCCACCAAAGTTAGCAATGCACTGCACTAATGTTAGGGTTTAAGTTTGCGATAAATCAGGGTTAGGGACAGTGTTAGCCAACCCTATCTTTACTCCTAAACCTAACTTTAGCCCTAACCCTAACGAAATCATTATTTTTCTAAGCGCGACATGGCCTCTTTGACGAACATAAACATATGTGATATGGGGAGGTAAAGTGGACCGTTAGCGTGTTGCCCACAGCAGACGACAATACACTGACGGTCAATAATGGTGGTGTGTACATAGTGCGTGCTCTGTCTGTCTGTCTGTCTGTCTGTCTGTCTGTCTCTCTCTCTCTCTCTCTCTCTCTCTCTCTCTCTCTCTCTCTCTCTCTCTCTCTCTCTCTCTCTCTCTTAATAAATAAATAAATGGGTCAGGCAGAAAAGTTAGAAGTTAAAATTGACAGCAGTTGTAAAAACTGAGGAAATATTGATAAACAACAAAATCCCAGTTGCTCAGTGCATCATTTCTTTTTTGCATACAGTATTTTACATGAAAACAAATCAAAATGAATAAAACAAATAAAATGTATACAATAAACCAATCTTTATTATTTAGAGTAATTACATAAAATACAATTCAATTATATTAAATTAAATTAAAATAAATTAAATTAAATTAAAAGCGTTATTTTTCTTAACAGGGACTCGTTCCATAGCCTGGCGTGACGTGCTCATTGTCTCAGGCAATGGAGGAATCCATGACGACGTGATGGACCGGCAAGGGATGGTGACCGCCAACAGCGCCTGTGGCTTAGCCCTGGGCCTCCGAGCTGTCGGTGTGCCGCTGGCAGTGCTGAGTGACGATGTGTGGAGACGTGACAGGCAGGAGTGGTACAGGTGGCTTGTCACGATGGTTACCGCCCAGGATGACCAGGTTACTCTGGCGGACTATGACTGTGTACAGGGTTTGGAGCGCCCAGTAGTGATTGTATTAACGGTTAGGAATACGCTTGATGATGAAGACTGTATTCATAGATTTGACAGGCTGCACCTGGTAACAAGGGCCACCACTCAGCTGGTGGTTGTCACCCTGCCTAGGTAAGTGACTGATGCTGGTGATAATGACGACGACGATAAGGATGATGATGTTAATGATGATGAGATGATGATTGATGATGATGATGATGATGATGATGATGATGATGATGATGATGATGATGATGTTACTGTAACGATGATGATAAAGGTCAATAACGGTAACGGAGGTCAAGATAATAGTGAGGGTGGGGGCTGGTGCTATAGGCATGTGCTATTTTTAGACTGCAAGGCGGAGATGAAGCAATGAAAGAAACTGGCGTTGTTTTTGATTGGCTACATTTGTTTGACCACTTCTGTCACTGTGTGCTGTTCAGTACACTAACATCTCT
>CM072522.1:60830055-60902555 GCA_036898135.1 Oncomelania hupensis | reverse complement strand
TATCTCAGTCAGTGGTCAATAATAGAGGCTGTCCATTAGCGATGCTGTATCTCACTCAGTGGTCAATAATAGAGGCTGTCCACTAGCGATGCTGTATCTCACTCAGTGGTCAATAATAGAGGCTGTCCATTAGCGATGTTGTATCTCACTCAGTGGTCAATAATAGAGGCTGTCCACTAGCGATGCTGTATCTCACTCAGTGGTCAATAATAGAGGCTGTCCACTAGCGATGCTGTATCTCACTCAGTGGTCAATAATAGAGGCTGTCCACTAGCGATGCTGTATCTCACTCAGTGGTCAATAATAGAGGCTGTCCATTAGCGATGCTGTATCTCACTCAGTGGTCAATAATAGAGGCTGTCCACTAGCGATTCTGTATCTCACTCAGTGGTCAATAATAGAGGCTGTCCATTAGCGATGTTGTATCTCACTCAGTGGTCAATAATAGAGGCTGTCCACTAGCGATGTTGTATCTCACTCAGTGGTCAATAATAGAGGCTGTCCATTAGCGATGTTGTATCTCACTCAGTGGTCAATAATAGAGGCTGTCCATTAGCGATGCTGTATCTCACTCAGTGGTCAATAATAGAGGCTGTCCACTAGCGATGTTGTATCTCACTCAGTGGTCAATAATAGAGGCTGTCCACTAGCGAAGCTGTATCTCACTCAGTGGTCAATAATAGATGCTGTCCACTAGCGATGTTGTATCTCACTCAGTGGTCAATAATAGAGGCTGTCCACTAGCGATGCTGTATCTCACTCAGTGGTCAATAATAGAGGCTGTCCATTAGCGATGTTGTATCTCACTCAGTGGCCAATAATAGAGGCTGTCCATTAGCGATGCTGTATCTCACTCAGTGGTCAATAATAGAGGCTGTCCACTAGCGATGTTGTATCTCACTCAGTGGTCAATAATAGAGGCTGTCCACTAGCGATGTTGTATCTCACTCAGTGGTCAATAATAGAGGCTGTCCATTAGCGATGTTGTATCTCACTCAGTGGTCAATAATAGAGGCTGTCCATTAGCGATGCTGTATCTCACTCAGTGGTCAATAATAGAGGCTGTCCACTAGCGATGTTGTATCTCACTCAGTGGTCAATAATAGAGGCTGTCCACTAGCGAAGCTGTATCTCACTCAGTGGTCAATAATAGATGCTGTCCACTAGCGATGTTGTATCTCACTCAGTGGTCAATAATAGAGGCTGTCCACTAGCGATGCTGTATCTCACTCAGTGGTCAATAATAGAGGCTGTCCATTAGCGATGTTGTATCTCACTCAGTGGTCAATAATAGAGGCTGTCCATTATCGATGCTGTATCTCACTCAGTGGTCAATAATAGAGGCTGTCCACTAGCGATGTTGTATCTCACTCAGTGGTCAATAATAGAGGCTGTCCACTAGCGAAGCTGTATCTCACTCAGTGGTCAATAATAGATGCTGTCCACTAGCGATGTTGTATCTCACTCAGTGGTCAATAATAGAGGCTGTCCACTAGCGATGCTGTATCTCACTCAGTGGTCAATAATAGAGGCTGTCCATTAGCGATGCTGTATGTCACTCAGTGGTCAATAATAGAGGCTGTCCACTAGCGATGCTGTATCTCACTCAGTGGTCAATAATAGAGGCTGTCCACTAGCGATGCTGTATCTCACTCAGTGGTCAATAATAGAGGCTGTCCATTAGCGATGTTGTATCTCACTCAGTGGTCAATAATAGAGGCTGTCCACTAGCGATGCTGTATCTCACTCAGTGGTCAATAATAGAGGCTGTCCACTAGCGATGCTGTATCTCACTCAGTGGTCAATAATAGAGGCTGTCCACTAGCGATGCTGTATCTCACTCAGTGGTCAATAATAGAGGCTGTCCATTAGCGATGCTGTATCTCACTCAGTGGTCAATAATAGAGGCTGTCCACTAGCGATGCTGTATCTCACTCAGTGGTCAATAATACAGGCTGTCCACTAGCGATGCTGTATCTCACTCAGTGGTCAATAATAGAGGCTGTCCATTAGCGATGCTGTATCTCACTCAGTGGTCAATAATAGAGGCTGTCCACTAGCGATGTTGTATCTCACTCAGTGGTCAATAATAGAGGCTGTCCACTAGCGATTCTGTATCTCACTCAGTGGTCAATAATAGAGGCTGTCCACTAGCGATGTTGTATCTCACTCAGTGGTCAATAATAGAGGCTGTCCACTAGCGATTCTGTATCTCACTCAGTGGTCAATAATAGAGGCTGTCCATTAGCGATGCTGTATCTCACTCAGTGGTCAATAATAGAGGCTGTCCACTAGCGATGCTGTATCTCACTCAGTGGTCAATAATAGAGGCTGTCCATAAGCGATGCTGTATGTCAGTCAGTGGTCAATAATAGAGGCTGTCCACTAGCGATGCTGTATCTCACTCAGTGGTCAATAATAGAGGCTGTCCACTAGCGATGCTGTATCTCACTCAGTGGTCAATAATAGAGGCTGTCCATTAGCGATGTTGTATCTCACTCAGTGGTCAATAATAGAGGCTGTCCACTAGCGATGCTGTATCTCACTCAGTGGTCAATAATAGAGGCTGTCCACTAGCGATGCTGTATCTCACTCAGTGGTCAATAATAGAGGCTGTCCACTAGCGATGCTGTATCTCACTCAGTGGTCAATAATAGAGGCTGTCCATTAGCGATGCTGTATCTCACTCAGTGGTCAATAATAGAGGCTGTCCACTAGCGATGCTGTATCTCACTCAGTGGTCAATAATACAGGCTGTCCACTAGCGATGCTGTATCTCACTCAGTGGTCAATAATAGAGGCTGTCCATTAGCGATGCTGTATCTCACTCAGTGGTCAATAATAGAGGCTGTCCACTAGCGATGTTGTATCTCACTCAGTGGTCAATAATAGAGGCTGTCCACTAGCGATTCTGTATCTCACTCAGTGGTCAATAATAGAGGCTGTCCATTAGCGATGTTGTATCTCACTCAGTGGTCAATAATAGAGGCTGTCCACTAGCGATGTTGTATCTCACTCAGTGGTCAATAATAGAGGCTGTCCATTAGCGATGTTGTATCTCACTCAGTGGTCAATAATAGAGGCTGTCCATTAGCGATGCTGTATCTCACTCAGTGGTCAATAATAGAGGCTGTCCACTAGCGATGTTGTATCTCACTCAGTGGTCAATAATAGAGGCTGTCCACTAGCGAAGCTGTATCTCACTCAGTGGTCAATAATAGATGCTGTCCACTAGCGATGTTGTATCTCACTCAGTGGTCAATAATAGAGGCTGTCCACTAGCGATGCTGTATCTCACTCAGTGGTCAATAATAGAGGCTGTCCACTAGCGATGCTGTATCTCACTCAGTGGTCAATAATAGAGGCTGTCCATTAGCGATGCTGTATGTCACTCAGTGGTCAATAATAGAGGCTGTCCACTAGCGATGCTGTATCTCACTCAGTGGTCAATAATAGAGGCTGTCCACTAGCGATGCTGTATCTCACTCAGTGGAAAACTGATCCTGGCACCTTGTCACCTTTCAGATGGCCGGGCTCACATGGAATCCCGAGACGACCGAGGCAGCGTGGACACCAGGGACCGCCTCAACCACCACCACCACCAGCACCACCAACCCCATCGCCACCACTACCAACGCCACAACGACGACGATGGTTGCAATGACAGTGCCGACATCAGTAGAGCTGCTTGCAACAACAACAACAGTAAGAGTCCTAGTAACAAACTGTATGTCTATGTCTGTCTGCCTTTCTTTCTCTATCTCATTCTTTCGGTCTCTCTCTCTCTCTCTCTCTCTCTCTCTCTCTCTCTCTCTCTCTCTCTCTCTCTCTCTCTCTCTCTCTCTCTCTCTCTCTCTCTCTCTCTCTCTCCTTCTCCCTCTTTCAGTCTGTCTCTACTCTTTTTGTTTCTGTTTTACAGTTTTTGTGTCTATCTGCCAGTCTGTCTGTCTGTTGGTCTCTCTCTGTCTGTGTGACTCTTTTTTTTCTCGTGTATGTCTGTGAGTTCAATAAAGCGTCTTTAGGCGTGGGCACATGGGCATGTCTTTACATCAACACAAAATAATCTAGATTGCTGTTTTTGAAAATTTAACATATATTTATTGTTCCTATAAATTACATGAAAATGTAGTGTGTGTGACAATTTCCAATGAACAAGAACAAAATCATGCAAAAATACAATGAAAATGTGCTTCATAATATCACATAAACACCAAGTGATTCCTACGCCAAGATGGAAGACTGAACATGTCATGTTTCTCTACATGGTGATTTTTTTTGACCTGGTCAAGGAAAATCCTCGTGCAAGTACTAAAAAGAAGGAACCAAGAGACTGAGAACATGCAGAAGAAAGACAGCAGAGCCGTGTTGGATCTATCCAATTCGCAGTTCGCCGGGACATCGCCGGCAAAATCTGAATCCAGCGATGCTGTCTTGAGCAAGGACATGGACACACAGACTGAAAACAACTGTGATGATGTGGGGAATAATGCTGCTACTTGCGTTAAGAACGATTTTCAGGCGCTTGTGAGTACATTGTGCGTGCGTATTTTGAAGATGGAATCGATCATATGCGAGCAGGACAAAAAGATCAGCGAACTAGTTGACTTGATCAAACAGTCGACGCGAGTAGGCCTTAGCAACGAGAGCAGCAAGACGTACGCGGAAGCTCTGAGTAATCCCGCGACCGCTTCGACTTCAAATCATTCAAATCATTGCTATAAAAACGCTGATAGAGAGACAGTGGCACAGAGCAAGGAGTCTTCGGCTGCCAAAAAGAAAACAAAAGATGACGTCAAAACATCACCAGTATCATCACCATGTGACGTCACTTCCGGGAGAGTGAAAGTGCCAATCGCTTCGACGTCTCGTGATGTGTCTTCTGATGACGAAGTTGCTCTGGAACGTGACTGTGTCATTCTACATGATTCTATACTGGGAGGAGTGCAAGAAGAGAGATTGGCGATGTCTTACAAGTTTTCAGTTTGCAAGAAGTTTGCTCCCACCATCAGTGACATTGTTCCTGCGTTCATTGCTACCCAAGATGAGCTTGTTGTTCCACCGAAAGTCGTCCTGTTCCATTGTGGGGTGAACAATCTAAAGAAGCAGGACCCGCGCTCCGCCAGCAAGCAGTTTGTTGAGGCCGTCCACACTGTGGCTGCGCGTAGCCCCACGTCGAAGCTTGTTGTTAGCCAGCTGGCTCCTGTCCTTATCCCATCACTCCAGAAGAAGCGTGATTTGTTTAACGCGATGGTGCTCACGGAGTTGGCTGACAACGACAAGATCGTCTTCATCAGCCATGACAACTTGCCACCCTTTGGTCTTCGCTACGATCGCCTCCATCCCACCAGACGAGGCAGCAGTACCCTGGCTGGAAACATCGGTCGCAACGTCGGCAGACTGCTGTGGGAGAAGCCACGGAAAGCTGCGCGCAACTACCGTCATGCAGCCAACCCTCCTGGTTATTATGACTGGAGGGGTAACTTCTACCCACACTCTCCAATACAGTTTCCTACCATGTGGTACTGAGCGTGCTGGAGATCTACTTCCTTTCAGTCTCCATTAGCGTAGCACTAACAAAAAGAGCTAAAAGTTTGATGACTCTTTTTCTAGATCCAAGTTATAGTTATAGTTGATTTTCCATGTTTTTAGTTTTTGTAGTATGAAAAGTGAAAAACTTTCAGTATTTCAGTGGAAGTGTCGCTCGCTATTTACTAACTTACATTATTTGGAACAATATTTGTCTGAAACAGACCACCATGTTCTAGCCTTACAGTCATTAAATGTTAACAAACGCAAGCTACCAAAACTGAAGGGGTATTATTATCCCCCCATAATCAACACAAACAGTGATAAAGTCCAGGCTGCAATTTACATTCGTCATGACTTGGATTATGATTTATTGAGTCCTACCAGTATAAACGATTGTGATAGCTATTGCGCATGTGCGAAAATCAAGATAAATAGTCAGTTGTGTGTAAACATTTTCTCTGTTTATTATCCTAAGGGAACAGATCATGCAAACCTTGACTGGATGCAATCTTTTAATGTGTCAGAATCCAGTATTTTTTGTGGAGATTTTAATACCCACTCGTCTCTTTGGGATGATAACTGTTACTTTTCCAAAAACCGTCTAAGTGAAAATATTGTTAACTCTGACCTTTTATTACTTAACGATGGAAGAATCACTCGCGTGCCAGATGTATCTACACACCAACCATCTGCCATTGATCTATCTTTTACTACTCCTGATCTTTATGCAGACTGTATATGGGAGGTTGAGACGGATACTTTAGGCAGTGATCACCTCCCTATCGTAATCACTTGCAATGATTGTGTTGAAGTGGGCATTGAGCAAGATCCTGTGGCAAAATATCACTATGCTCGGGCTAATTGGGATAACTTTAAAGAAATTTTATTACATACTGATACTTCTTTTACTAAGAAGAAGGATATTAATGAAGTGTATAATACTTTTGTTAAGAGTATTCATGACGCAGCTTCTAGGTCTATTCCCAAGAAAAAAACATATACGAAAAAATCCCGAACTGGAAATATTTGGTGGAAAGAACAGTGTAAAAATGCCTATCCTATCCTATCCTATCCTATCCTGTCCCATAACCCGAAGGTCGTAGGGGCACCACAGATGATCGCTTAACCAGCATACTCCATCTTTCTCTGTCCTCAGCAGCCCTCATGGCTTCGCTCAGTGTCAAACCAGTCCATTCTCGAATGTTGTCCTCCCACCTCTTTTTCGGTCTCCCCCTTCTTCTACCTCCTTGCACTGTGCCTTGCAGAATGGTCTTTGCAAGGCCTGATGATCTGGTGACGTGGCCATACCATCGGAGTTTCCGTTTCTTCACCACTGTGAGCAGGTCATCGTGTTGTCCAATGGCTTGTGTGATGGTCTGTCGGACTTCAACGTTGGTGATGTGTTGGGTATAGGAAATGCACAGAAGTCTTCTGTAGCACCTCATCTCCATGCTTTGTATTCTTCGTTGGAGATCTGCTGTGAGGGTCCATGCTTCGCAAGCATATAGGAAGATGGAGATGACCAGAGAGCGCAGCAGTCTTACTTTGGAATGTAGACTGATGGTTCTGTCTTTCCAAATGGGCTTCAACCTTGTCAGGGCAGCAGTTGTTTGTGCGATCCTGGAGAGGACTTCCTGTCGAGACCCATTGTCTGACACAATGGCTCCTAAATATTTGAAGCTGTGCACTGTGTTGAGGGATTGGCCTTGTACTTTGATGTCCGTGTTGATGCCATTGGTGTTGTTGGTCATCATTTTGGTCTTCTCCGCACTTATTTCCATTCCATAAGCTCTGGAGGTGGTGTCAAGCCTCTGTACAAGCTGTTCAAGTTCTTGTTCCTCTCCAGCCAATCCATCAATATCATCCGCAAAACGAAGATTGGAGATTGCTCTGCCCCCTATGCTGACTGTGCCTTCGTGATCTGCAAGAGCATCTGACATGATGCGCTCTAGGAAGATGTTGAAGAGTGTTGGAGAGAGTAGGCATCCTTGACGCACACCGATTGTTGTTCTGAACCAGTTCCCGATGACGCTGTTATGGAGGACTGCACTGGTAGCCTTGTCATACAGGCTTTTGATGACTTCTATAATTTTAGGGCTGATGTTGTACACTTTCATGGTTGCCCATAGAGCTGCATGCCAGACTCGGTCAAATGCCTTCTTGAAGTCTATGAACACATGATATAGATGTTGTTGGTGCTGTAGGTATTTCTCACAGATTATTCTGAGGTTGAAAATCTGTTCAGTGGTACTTCGCCCTGCCATGAATCCTGCTTGTTCTTCAGCTATGATTTGTTCAGCTTGTGGTTTCAACCTGTTGAGTATTATTTTCAGGAGGACCTTGCTGGGATGGCTGATGAGGCTGATGGTGCGGTAATTTTCACACTCCTGAAGGTTACCTTTTTTGGGAAGAGTGATGACAAGCGACCGGGTCCATGGTGTAGGCCATTCCCCACTCTGCCAGATCTTGTTGCAGATAATGGTGAGAGCATCAGTCATCGCTTCTCCTCCTGCTTGTAGCAGTTCCGCTGGTATGTTGTCCACTCCCGCTGACTTCCCTTTCTTCAGCGATTGCACTGCTGCCTCAACTTCTTCCCGGAGAATTGGGAGGATTTCTTCTTCTTCTCTGCTCTCGGGACATGCTAGAACTGATGGGTCTCCATTTGGTGTATGGTTGTAAAGGTCAGAGCAGTACTCTGTCCATCTGTCCAAGACTTCTTGTTCTTCTGTAAGGCAAATGCCAGACTTGCTTTGGATAGTGGAGACTTTGGGCTGTTTAACACTTGTCAGCCGCTTCACAGTCTGGTAGGCCTTCTTGCTGTTGTTCTTGTTCAGATTGTTCTCTATTTCCTGGCATTGAACTTCTATCCAGTAAAAATGCAGTAAAAGATAAAAAGGTAGCATATAAAACATGGTTGAAAAATAGAACAGAACAATCATTTATTGAAATGAAGAAGACAAAAATAAATTGTAACAAAACCATTGCTAGCGAAAAACAAGCATTTTGGTCAAATTATTGTAATTCTGAAATCAATAGTTATCAGGACTCAGCTAAAATTTGGAAAAAGTTGTCAGAAATGAAAAATGGATACAGTCTCCCTAAATGTCCCATAAAGCTAACAAATAATACATTTCCAACATCATTAGAGAAGGCTGATGAATTTGTAAAAGTATTTGCTAATGTAAGTCAGTCGTCTAGTTTGCCTAGTCACATACAACAACAAAGAGAAAATGAAGAAAGTAGTCCTTCATTTGAGCCTCCTCTACCCAATAATAGTTTATATTATAATGCCGACATAACGTTTAAAGAAGTTAAAAATGTAGTATTCCAATTTGGATGAAAGAATTCAGCGGTAGGATTAGACGGAATCTCATACAAACTTTTATCTAATATTCCTGTCAATTGGCTCCACATTTTACATGAAATTATAGCAAATAGTTGGGCAAAAGGTACCTTGCCCGATTTCTGGAAAACATCTCTAATTATCCCATTACCAAAATCTGGCAAATCTCGCAATGTTGTTTCAAGTTATAGGCCTATCGCGTTGACGTCACATGCCTGTACAATAATGGAGAAAGTTGTATTGGAACGGTTATCACATTATTGCGTCAAACAAAAAATAATTCCTATAAATCAAGCTGGGTTTCAAAAAGGCCGATCGACTGTTGATCATTTAGTTAAGCTAACAACGCATATTAAAAGACAATTTGCAAAGCGTAAAGGAGTTTTAGCAACATTTTTTGATATTACAAGAGCATACGACAGAGTTTGGCATGCACGTTTACTTTTCAAAATAAAGCAAATTGGATTATCTGGACACATGTATAATTTTATAAAAACCTTTTTACAAAATAGATCTATAAAAGTTAAAGTTGGAAATTGTTATTCATCAAGTCATTCGACGAACATGGGTATTCCTCAAGGGGCAATAATATCTCCAATTTTGTTCAACATTTTAATCTACGATTTGCCAAAAGTTTTCAGTAACAGGGTTACTCTTGTTCAATATGCTGATGACATTGCTATATGGATGAATGTTAATCTAAAAAAGAAAACTTCTTTGTATGAAATAAAACACATTACTTTAGTTTATCAAACAGAAATAAATAGTTTAAACAAGTACATGATATCTAATGGCCTAGAATTATCTAAGGAAAAAACTAAAATGATGTTTTTTAGTAACTGTCAAGTACCAAGAAAACTGCCTAAAATATTGATAGTGTTACGTTGAAACGAACGAAAGTGTGTCTAAAGCGCGCACGATAGATCTAATCGTTTCGTTTTGCAAAGTATTCAATAATGGAGTTTATTTACCTTTGATTTGAGTTTGCATTGTTGTTAGGAGAGGCTTTGTATAACGTTGATGATTTGCGTTAGTCGATATTGTTGGAGAATTTTCGGGATCTGCATGTTTATTACTGTCGATAGAAATTTCCCGATGGTTATCGAAGGTCGTGAATGTTCCCGGAAGTAGAGGAAATGTGTATGACGTAAGCCAGTGATGACGATCTTTAGTTCGATTGGTGGCAGTGCGTCATTTCTACCGTGTACCAAATTGTTCGAGAAGAGAGAGAGTGTTATTGTTGATAGTGATTTGGAAAGTATTTTATTGATTGATTTATTGTTGCTTTAGGTCCAGCGGACTCTTCCGAGCCAAATCAGGACCGGACAACCCCCGATTCGCATAAAAGATCTGTCGAAACAACCCCAGTGGAAACGTTGATGATTTGCGTTAGTCGATATTGTTGGAGAATTTTCGGGATCTGCATGTTTATTACTGTCGATAGAAATTTCCCGATGGATATCGAAGGTCGTGAATGTTCCCGGAAGTAGAGGAAATGTGTATGACGTAAGCCAGTGATGACGATCTTTAGTTCGATTGGTGGCAGTGCGTCATTTCTACCGTGTACCAAATTGTTCAAGAAGAGAGAGAGTGTTATTGTTGATAGTGATTTGGAAAGTAAATTTGAGAGTGGAAAGACGATTGAGCGATTGTATGCAGTTGTTGATGTGTGCTGAATAAAAGTAGAAAATTTCATACGTCGACTTTGTGACTTGTATGCTGCTTGAGCGGGTTGCGTGAATAAACGAATCTGAGTTACACCCTATCAGGAATTCAAGCATCGGGGCTGAATCAGATAATGATAGAAAAACACCAACATCAAAATGTTCCGAGAGTAACATTTTGGGGGTCAAGCCGCGATTCACGCCATAGCCAAGGGTTCAACTGCTACAACAAGCGAGTCAACGTTACGAGAGGCAGTCATCGAGGGTAGCCGCCAACGAGTTGCGTCGAGAGGGGCCAACATACTGGGACTACATCCGATAGATTCGGGTTGACTGCAAGGGCGTGTAGTCGCTGAAGAGTTGCTTCGTGAGCGAACAACAGATCGGGACTACGTGGCTGCCGTAAGACTACGTTGAGGGACAGTCTCGGAGCTACATCGCCAGTGTTACAGAGAGCGGCGAGCGGACGTCGCGTCTACTTCAGCACAGGAGCGTGTACATCAACACCAGCGTGGTGCAGCGTCGCATACGACGAGGACAGCGGGGCCTGCGTCAGCGAAGGCGACACTAGTGACAAGCTTCAGCGCTACTGCAGAAAGCGTGCTGTTCTAGAACAGTCTAGAAAGGTACAGCACAGTCAAGAACTTTCCAGAAAGAACTTTCCAGAAAAGAACTTTCCAGAAGCATCAAGATGGCTGACTTCTGGCAGAAAGGGGTTGAACTAAATCTAAAAGGCAAACAGCTGACGGAGTACGTCAAGTCTCAAGAGAGAATATGGCGCGAAGAAAGAGAAAGAGAAGTTGAACTGAAGCGTCTGGAAATTGAACAGCAGCGGCAAGAAAGAGAAGATGAGCGCAGGCGTGAGGAAAGAGAAGCTGATCGTCAGTTTTAACTAGAGTTGGCGCGCATCCAGCAACAGCAGCATGCGCCACAAGTTATCAGTGACAACACGGCTCCAAAATTGCCAGCTTTCGTCGACGGGAAGGACCAGATTGACAGTTATCTGGCGAGATTCGAAAGGTTCGCTGAAAGCTCTAACTGGCAACCTCGAGACTGGGCGATTCGACTAAGTGCACTTCTGACAGGGCAAGCTCTCGAAGTTTACACCAGACTGTCGAACGATGACGCCAAAAACTACGACGTCTTGAAAGAGGCCCTGTTGCAGTGCTACAACTTTACAGAGAAGGGCTACCGTAAACGCTTCCGTGAATGCCGGCCTAAGTCAGACGAGACGCCAAAGCAGTTTGTGGAGCGCCTGTCGTCATATCTACACAAGTGGGTGGAGTTATCAGGCGAAAGGAAGTCTTATGACAGTCTCCATGACCTGATCGTGAAGGAACAATTTCTCAATGCCTGTCACAAGGACCTAGCGACCCACTTAGAAGAACAAAAGCTGCAGACGCTTAAAGATGTGACTGAGGCTGCTGAAAGATATCTCATCGCTCATGGGAAGACCCTGGGGCCACCCAGCGCAACGAAACATTTTCAGAAGACTGGAAACCATGGGAACCAGATCCAGGGAAGTCAGACGAGCCAGAGACAGACGAACTCCACGCCTCCTCCCAGGGAAGGGCATTCAAGAGGCTGTTTCACCTGCAACGCTACAGACCACAGAGCGGCTAACTGTCCTCAAAACAAAAGTAGCGGACAGCGGAGCAGTACGGACAATGCAGCGGCGGGCAACCGACAGAGACGTTTCTCCAATCAACGGCAAACCAGTAGATCTGACCATCAGGTGTGCGGCGGGAGCGTCATTCTTCCGAGTGAGACCGAGCGCGCAGCTACTCCCGCGGACGTGCAAGAGTGCATAACCGATGGCCAACTCCTCCTTGCCAACGGGAAATCCATCCCCGTCGTCGCCAGCGCAGCTGTGACCGTCCAGAACATGCCTGTTTCCAAGGGACGCGTCGGAAATCATGAAGTGACTGTTTTAAGAGACTCTGGCTGCAGTGGGGTCATCGTCAGAGAAGACCTAATCGCTAAAGAACAATTCACTGGCGATTCAAAATGGACACTTATGGCCGACAGCAAATGTGTGAGAGCGCCAGTTGCGAAGATTCAAGTCAGCACTCCTTTCTACATAGGCGAAGTAGAAGCGGTTTGCCTGAAGAAGCCGCTATACGATTTGATGATCGGGAATATCGACGGCGCGAGACGACCCGACGACCCGATTCAGAATGGAGTCCTGCCTCAACCCAACGCGTCGAAGTTGTGGAGGAGGATCCATTGTCATTTCCCGATGGAGACCTTACAGAGCTGCTACGGGACAATGTGGCTACTCCGGCTCAGCCCTGCCGACCAGAGATCGTCGGTGCTGTTACTACCAGGGCCCAGGCCAAGAGAGACAAGACGTCTACGCCACTGAAGGTCGCCGACAACTCTAAAGCTGCCATCGTGGACAGAGATAAGCTGATCCAGCTCCAGGAAGCTGATAGTACTTTAAACAAGTACAGGAACCGCCAAGACCACGTGACCAAAGGCAGTGGTACAGTCTACTTTGAGGTGAAGGCCAAGATCCTGTATCGAATCTTCCAGCACCCGAGGGTCAACGGAGGGAAACCACTACGTCAAGTATTGGTACCGTTACCCCTAAGGCGCCAGGTGATGGAAGTAGCGCATGACTCAATCATGGGAGGTCACCTAGGCATCAAGAAGACGTCGGATAGAATCCAGGCGGTGTTCTACTGGCCAGGACTTCATGCGGACGTCAGCCGTTTTTGCCGATCATGTGACATTTGCCAGAAGACCATACCTCGAGGAAGGGTCCCTAAAGTGCCTATGCAGAGAATGCCTTTGATCGACCGACCTTTCAAGAGGGTGGCCTTAGACTTAATCGGCGAAATACGACCTCCGAGTGAAGAAGGTCATCGATGGGTACTGACTTTAGTGGACTATGCAACTCGGTACCCAGAAGCGGTGCCACTGAAGAAGATTGACACTGAAACTGTAGCAGAGGCGCTAGTGGACATGTTCAGTAGACGTGGAGTGCCTGAAGAGATCCTGACAGACCTCGGGACGCAGTTCGTCTCTGACTGCATGAAGGAGGTCAACAGACTGCTGAGCATCCGGCATTTGACTACGACACCCTACCATCCGATGTGCAACGGGCTTGTCGAAACGTTCAATGCTACACTGAAGTCCACCCTGAAGAAACTGTGCAGCGAGCAGCCCAGACAATGGCATCGCTACATCAACGCCTTACTTTTCGCCTACAGAGAAGTACCGCAGGAGTCCACCGGCTTTTCTCCGTTCGAGCTGCTGTACGGAAGAACCATCCGAGGGCCGATGCACATCCTAAAAGAACTGTGGACGAAAGAAGTAGAGACCCCAGAGGTGAAGAACAGCTACCAGTACGTGTTTGAGCTACGGGAGAAGCTGGAGCAGACTCTCGAGATAGCCAGAGAAAACCTGAAGAAGTCCCAAGACTGTGGAAAGCACTACTATGATCGTAGGGCTGTGAGCAGGAAGTTCAAACCTGGCAACAAAGTGCTGGTGCTGCTACCTACCGATCATAATAAGTTGCTGATGCAGTGGAAAGGCCCGTACGAAGTGGAGACCGTGGTGGGGATCAACGACTACAAGGTGAAGGTCGGCCAGCATTCCAAGATATACCACGCCAACCTCCTTAAGCTGTACGTGGAAAGGCCATCAGAGACTGTGCACGCAGCCACAGCAGCTGTGACCGACGACAGCTTTGACAGCGAAGAACTGTTGGAACTGGGAGACTTCCACAGCAAAGAAGGCATCAATGACGTTAAGCTAGGACCAGGCTTGACGGAAGGTCAAATGTTGGAGCTCAAGGACCTTATGGGCGAATTTCCCCATAGCTTCAGCGATGTCCCAGGCTCTACGACTTTGGTCGAACATGGAGTCCACACCCAGACCTGGAAGGAGCATCTGCAGACCTTGAGGGAGCTGTTCCACCGTCCCGCAGAAGCCAACCTGACCGTGAGACCCAGCGAATGCATTCTGGGAGCTGACAACGTCGACTGCGTCGGACATCCGATGGAAGAAGGAGACAACGGAGGACGCACTGATTCCGGGGAAGCCCACGTAATCATCGTCTTTGACCCTGGGCCGATGACGACCGCAACTGACGAGGGCGTCGATTCCTTGCGAACGAAAGAACACTGACTGTGTGGACGAACTAAGAATATTGGTAATGACAGACTTGAAAATGAAAAACGTTGACTGGGTAGATAAACTGTGAACATTGACAGTACCCAGAAAGACTTGCAGATGAGAAACATTGACTCTGTGTGAATGAACTGTGAACATTGACAATATCCAGACGGATTTGAAGATGAAAATCATTGACTCTGTGTGAATGAACTGAGCACAATGACAGTATTCAGAAAGTCCAGAATTAAGACTTTGTTTGTGCATTACGTTTCAACGTTGTTGAAAGAAATTAAGTAAATTTCTTCTTGAGTGGGGGGTTATGTTACGTTGAAACAAACGAAAGTGTGTCTAAAGCGCGCACGATAGATCTAATCGTTTCGTTTTGCAAAGTATTCAATAATGGAGTTTATTTACCTTTGATTTGAGTTTGCATTGTTGTTAGGAGAGGCTTTGTATAACGTTGATGATTTGCGTTAGTCGATATTGTTGGAGAATTTTCGGGATCTGCATGTTTATTACTGTCGATAGAAATTTCCCGATGGTTATCGAAGGTCGTGAATGTTCCCGGAAGTAGAGGAAATGTGTATGACGTAAGCCAGTGATGACGATCTTTAGTTCGATTGGTGGCAGTGCGTCATTTCTACCGTGTACCAAATTGTTCGAGAAGAGAGAGAGTGTTATTGTTGATAGTGATTTGGAAAGTATTTTATTGATTGATTTATTGTTGCTTTAGGTCCAGCGGACTCTTCCGAGCCAAATCAGGACCGGACAACCCCCGATTCGCATAAAAGATCTGTCGAAACAACCCCAGTGGGAAAATTGAATGCCCTCCACCGGCCAGTCACTGTACAATAAAGACATCCCACGCGAGGGACGGCTGAGGGTTGACCTCAACTACGCGAACTCCCCGATTACAAAAACAAAATAGAATACAAACATCAAAAAACATACATATAAAATGCCTATAGTGCTAAATAGTACATTCATAGGAAGCCCTAGTGACCACCCGGCAGAAAGCGTCCAACACTCCCAAGCTGATCCAACAGACCTCATACACAAACAAGGAGTCTTGTCCAGGAAGAGTTTTCAAGAAAAAAGGTAGGTCATTGATCTAGCGAAGAAGAAGATAGTATAGCAGAGTGGTAGGACAGATCGGGAATGGGAAAGAGCAAATGAGGAAGACAGCGACAGTGGGAATTTAAAGCACTAAATTTCCAGAAAGTGGGGATACTATTTATACTGAAACCCCCGGCACTCCAACGGGGGGAACTGTTGCCGCAGTTAATTTGTCATGCCTACAAAGGCAAGACAGGTTTTCAACTGGGGCTTTCACTGTACCCTTTATAGGTTAGAACAATCTATAGTGGCAAGATTGCTCATGACCCCAAGGGGTATTTGGAAAGTAAATTTGAGAGTGGAAAGATGATTGAGCGATTGTATGCAGTTGTTGATGTGTGCTGAATAAAAGTAGAAAATTTCATACGTCGACTTTGTGACTTGTATGCTGCTTGAGCGGGTTGCGTGAATAAACGAATCTGAGTTACACCCTATCAGGAATTCAAGCATCGGGGCTGAATCAGATACTGATAAAGAAAACACCATCATCGATTCGAGTGTAACAGATAGAAAACGAACAAATTGAATATACTGCTGAGATTAAATTTTTAGGTGTATATCTAACAAGGAAGTTAAAATGGACAAGACATATTGAGTATTTAATTCAGAATGCTTTAAAAAGTTATTATTTATTAAAGATCATTAGTACAAAATCTTGGGGTCAAGATATAAAGACACTCGTTCATTTAGCAACTTCACTTGTCAGATCTAAATTAATGTACGGGCAGGAAGCATATTTTTCAGCTCCGAAGAGTTATTTAAATAAGTTGAAAAGTCTAGATAGCAAGGCTATAAAATTAGCCCTAGGTGTTCCCGTGCATACAAATACATCTAAAGCTTATATGTTAGCAGGAATTATGCCCCTGGATGAACAGAGAAAGTTGGCTTGTGTTAAATATATCGTAAGAGCACATACTATTTGCAATAGTACTAATGAAGAGTTGTTGTTTAGGTCTGATTTAGAATACCCAAAACGAGCACAAAATGTTAGATTCTTAGAAACGATTTCTACATATACTAAAGACTTAATTGATTCTACGGTAGAGGACATAAAAAGACTTAGGACAGATATTTCTTCACCAATGCCTCCTTGGGAGATGATGAAGGGTAATTTTGATATTCATTATTGTAACACATTCAAAAGTGTTAATAGTAACTTAGTTACAACTGAGGCTCGTGAACACATAGATTCTGTTTATTCTCAACATTTAAAAGTGTATACTGACGGTTCTGTTTTATCATCAGGCGAAACAGGTGCAGCATATGTTATTCCTGATTTAAAAATGAACGAATCATTTTACTTGGGCAAGAATATATCTATATTTACAGCCGAACTGATAGCAATCTTAATGGCACTAAGAAACATATCCAGTCTTCAGATCAGTATTTTTCAAATAGTTATATGTGTTGATTCAATGTCAGTGCTAGAAGCGTTACAATCTCAAAATAATAAAAATAGAAGAGATTTAATAATAGAAATTAGACATATTATTCACAGCTTAATCATTAATGGCACAAACATAATTATCTTTCTGCTGGTTACCATCACATTGTGGTTTTTTCTATAATGAATTAGCAGATAAAGGGGCTAAACAAGGTGCTTTGCAATTAAATTCTCGAGACATTGAAGTTATGAAATCTTCAAAAGAAATTCAAAATGAAATTGAAAGTATAATGAAAAGTACTCTTGACTTTAAGAAACAAGACAATCCATTAAATGGTTACTCAAGAGCTGTGCTTACGATGACTAACGGAATTTTGCTCAATGCCATTAAAACTAAGCACTGTAAAGATGTAAAGTGTGTTTGTGATGCATTCATCTCATTACAGCATGTTTTATTTGAATGTGATCAAATTAAGCCCTTACTGCCATATGAATTGCAAGGGAAGGTCAGTTTCAGTGATGTAGATTTTCAACTCGGAATCAAACTGTCCAAAGTATTGCTGGACTCTCCTGTTGGTAATCTAATCTAACAATTTTTTTATTTTATTTATTTATTTTTTTTAAATGTCTTATCAGCTTGCTGGAAAAGACAATAAACAAACAGAACAGAAACACCAAGTGTAGCACTGCAGTGCAGAACAACAAATGACGTTAAATTTCTCTTCCACAGACATGTAAAATTACACGTACAAGACTGTAACAAGAGGCCCAGTTTACCCCGCACATTTTAAGCTTTTGCCTTGTTTAGTCAGTGTAGACTTAGAAGGTTACTGGTAATCTGAAGCAGACGACAGAAGTGATCATGCGTAGCAGTTGTATGCTGACGATAGCCAAGTAGGCAATGACATCATCGCAGCTTACGTTGTAGAGCTCCGATGTTTCAGTCAATGAGAACACAGCTAAGTTAGGTAGAACCAGTTCTGGCTGATTCAAGCAGAGGCAGGTAGAGGGTCAGTCTAGATTCAAATGCCGGGCAGTACACAGTTACACTCTGACTTCTGGATCTCTCTACTGAGCAGACTTAGGAAAGCAGGGCTTGTTGAATATTCGAATTCAAGCAAGTTAGCCACGGCCTGACATTGTCAAGAAGGTAAATGAACATACTTTTGTTTCATTGTGATGTATTTATATTATTGTTGAATTATGTTTGTAAAATTTGCTATGCTTAGACTTAAATTGTTAGTCCGACGTTGCGTGACCACGTGTCGAACACGACCGGTCGACGCCATGTTGAAAGACGTACGGAACTACTGTTGTTTTACCTATTTGTATGCTTGCAGACCAGTGGCTGTACCAGAGAATGTGTTAAATATTAATTCTTTCTCTATGTGTATAGTTAGCCATGATTTATATTTATATATGTATAGGAAATTAGAGTGGAGATTCCAGTGGACCACGGACTTAGCAGAATGTTCGTCGCTTATATATAGAGATGTGGAGCTAATCACTGAGGGCTACTTCGGCCTTCAGTGAGACGCTCTGCACACACCTATTATACAGGGTTGTGCAGAATTTCGTCTCATATGTTACAGACAAGCAGGCATTGTATCGTGAGCCCAACTCGGCGAAAGACCAGAACAAATCGTCGCTGAAAGTTGGTCTGCAGAGGCCTCTCTAGCAATGAGCAAAGAGAGCCCACCAGTCTAGCCACAAAGAAAACACTCCAAGACAACACAGCGTGTCAAGGAATCAACCGCAAAACAGCTCTTCGGACACTGAGCTAAGTACACAGCCTTCAATGCACCAAACTCTGTATAAACTGGACCACAGTAGTCCACTCTTCAAGAACTCTGACCATTAGGGCAGAAAGTATCCAGTGCCCTATGATGAGAAAGTAGCTGCCTAGACCTATCAGCGAGCGAAACATTCGCATTGACATTTGAACTTTTAAGTTAGTTCATACTTCGAAGATCGTGTATAGAGTAGAGGAAATAAATGTGTGATATTTACTGTTATCAAGTGGCTGGACTATATGTGTTTCATAGGCCTGTGAAAGCTAGTGTGACAGTGATCTTTTACAATTTTTCTATCTATCTCTGTACCCCAGCCTAACCACAGACCAAGCTAAACAAATAAATGTATTAAGTTCAGTCACAAGGAGATTCACTAGCGATCCCCATAGACTAAGACGAGTGGGTAATAGCAGTCCATTGTGCAGAGCCCAGCAACAATAAAACCCCACGTCACAAAGACAATTGAAAATCAAGCTTCCAAGCAATCAGTCAGCAGCTCCCACAAATGAAAGGTACAAATGTACACATACTGCCAACATAAATACTGCCAACATAAATATGTTACCCCGATGGAGTGCCGGGTTTCAGTATAAATAGTATCCCCACTTTCTGTACATTTAGTGCTTTAAATTCCCACTGTCGTTGTCTTTCTCATTTGTTTTTTTTTTCTCATTCCTGCTGTTTTATCAATCTGCTATACTATCTTCTTCTTTGCTAGAACAGTCACCTATCTTTTTTCTTAAAACTCTACCGGGACAAGATACCTTAGTTGTGTGTGAGGTCTGTTGGATCAGCTTTGGATTATTGGACGCTTTCTGCCAGGTGGTCACTAGGGCTTCCTATGATGTTATAATTTAGCAATGTAGGCATTTTATATGTATGTGTTTTGTTGACAATTTATAATGATGTTTGTATTCTATTTTGTTTTTAAAGGGGGTTCGATAAATAAGAGTATAACCTCAGCTTCCCCTGCGTGGGATGTCTTTATTGTAAAGTGACTGGTTGGTGGAGGGCTTTTAGTTTTACCACTAGGGTTGTTTCAGCAGATATTTTATGCGGATCAGGGGTTGTCAGGTCCTGATTTGGCTCGGAAGAGTCCGCTGGATCTAAAGCAATAATCATGCAATGTAATGTAATGTAATGTAATGTAATGTAATGTAATGTAATGTAATGTAATGTAATGTACATAAATATGTACAGGAAATGTAACAGTGTATAAAATGCAATGTGCACATACTACCAACATAAATATATGCAGGTAATGTAACAGTGTATGCAATACAATGTACACATACTGCCAACATAAATATATACAGGTGATGTAACAGTGTATAAAATACAATGTACAAATACTGCCAACATAGGTATATATACAGGTAATGTAATAGTGTATACAATACAGTGAACACATACAGCCAACATAAATATACAGGTAATGTAACAGTGTATAAAATACAATGTACACATACTGCCAACATAAATATATACAGGTAATGTAACAGCATATCAAATACAATTGTAATACAAGAAGGGAAAGAAGCGTTATTAAAACACGTTCTATAATATCATAGTTTGCATCCACTAGGTTCTGACTAACCATTGCTGAATTGACAGTGGCGGTGGTGGTGGTGATAATGATGATGATGAGGATGATGATGATGATGATGATGATGATGATGATGATGATGATGATGATGATGATGATGATGATGATGATGATGATGATGATGATGATGATGATAATGATGATGATGATGATGATATTTCGTCAATTTTGATTAGGATGCTAAACGCAAGGAAATATAATTCTATAGTCGACGGTTTGTGACAGCAACGACGACAGAGTCATTGACGAGGTTGAGGTTGACGGCTAGTTGGCATGGATGTAAAAAAGTGTTTGACTGTTTCACAAAGTGGGTTTCTTGATTTAGCGTGCAGGCCATGTGTATAGTGCATAAAAAAAAAAAACACTCTTTCTCTCTCTGTCTCTCTCGCTGTCTCTCTCTGTCTATCTCTGTCTCTGTCTCTCTCTCTGTCTTTCTCTGTCTATCTCTGTCTCTGTCTCTCTCTTTTTTTCACTACTTGAACTGTTAAGTCAAATACCGAATAAGGTAAATGTACATTTGCTATGGAAACCAATGTCTTGAAATGAAATGCAAATGAAACTATAACCCACTAGAAAACTGCTAAGGATGTAACGATGATAATACCTATGCAAGCATAATAATAATAATAATAATAATAATAATAATAATAATAATAATAATAATAATAATAATAATAATAATGGAGTAACGATGATAATACCTATGCAAGCATAATAATAATAATAATAATAATAATAATAATAATAATAATAATAATAATAATGATAATGGAGTAACGATGATAATAACTATGCAAGCATAATGATTATAATAATGATAATGAAGTAACGATAATAATAACTATGCAAGTATACATCTGCAATGCTTTATTTACCACCGAAGTGTCGATAATAACTATGCAAGTTGTCACAGAAGGCTAGTTAGACCCTGCACTAAGGCTTCACGCCTCAGATAGTTCATCCTGCTTTAGCCTTGTAAATTAAAGTCGATGCCTAGCAGACGACAGAAGTTCAAGGACTGTGCTAAGCATGTGTAAGCTAACGCTCGCTAAGGCAGTGACCTCATCCAGCTGACGTATAGACAGACCCCTCCCCTACCTCCCGCCTCGCTAGATGCGCTACATGTATATCATGAGATTTCGCGGGCTTTGGCTGATGGCAAGGCTAGGTAGTCATTCTGTGCCTAACTCTCACACGAGAAGGAGCAACGCTCTGAAAGCTCTCTAGCAATAGACTACGCAGGTGACAGGTGAAATTCAATTCATCGCAATATAGCCATAGCCTGACATTGTCAAAAAGGTAAATGATCAATCTTTTGTTTAATCGCAATTTATTGATATTATTACTGTATTATGTTTGTGAAGTCTTGCCATGTTTTATCATTGTGAATGTTTGTAAAACTTTGCTTGACCACATGGCTGACCCACGAGCGGTTTTCGAAACTACGAGGTAGCCCATACTGTCCAACTGTTGTTTCTCCTATGTGTATTATTGCAGACCAGTGGCTGTACCGGAGAATGTGTATATTATTAATTACTTCTCCAGGTGTTTAGTTTAGCCATGATGTATGTATATGTATAGGAATTATGGTGGAGATTCCAATGGACCCCGGGCATTGAAGTTGATCGTTTCTTGTTTGTAGAAGTAGACGCTATCACTGAGGGCTGTTTCTGCCAACAGTGAGACGCTCTGCACACCCTTTGTAAGCAAGGCGTTACAGAAACTCGTCTTATGTTTTGCAGACGAGCAGACTTGGTCCGAGGCAGGGGATAGACCACTGAGAGTCAACCCTGACCTATGGCCTGCAGTGGAGCATCGAGCACTGAGCTCCGATAACCCAATAATCAACAACCAAGGAGGAGACACCATTACCACACCTCAACGAATCAGCTAAGTGCACAAGAAGAATTGCACACACACTGATCTAGAAGGACTGTGCGGTAGTCCACTCTCCTGAAAACGAACATTAGGCCAACCAGAACAAATAGCCCAATGATGAGATAGTAGCAGATATCAAGAACAGAAGCAGCATAGACCCATTAAAGAGCGAATTACTCGAAGTGAATTTGGACTGATAAACTAATCAGAGTTATATTACGTTTTTGGACATTTAAGTTAGTATAGTGTTTAGAGAATTATGTATAGAGTAGAGGAAATAAATGTGTGATATTTACTGTTAACAAATGGCTGGACTACCAATGTTTCATAGCCGTGCGAGAGCTAGTGTGTCAGTGAATCTTTTACCATGTTCTCCCTATCTTTATAACCTTATCCGCACACAAACCGGGCAAAAGATATAATTGAATTAAGATTAGACATACGTTGGTTACACTAACCGATCCCCGCAGACGAAAGATGAGTGGGTATTAGCATTTCATTGTCACCAAGCACCAATAGACCCACCGTCACACAAGTATACATCTACAATACTTTATTTACCACCGAGGTGTCCATAATAGGTAAGAAAATGGTTTACTAACGACGAAGCCTCGCAACTAAAATGAATAATTTATCAGGACTTATTGACTGTCGTTGACATCGATGATGATAGAAAAGTGAAGAAACTAGGAAACGACGAGATGGCGAAGTAGTTTAACGAGGTGGCGAAATGGCTTATCGAGATGTGGAAGCGTAGCTGACCATCATGATGAAAGAAGAGTGAATAAGCGTAAAGATGAAGTCTTCACGAAGCAACAAGGTTTCAAAGTGGAGTAACGCGGTGATCGGCGGCGACGACGGCAACGACAACAACGACGCAGAAGACAGAAGACTATGAAGGTCACGACGACGGCGTAGTAGAGATCACTGTTGATGAACGACGACGTCAACACCGGAGATTTAGATGACGATAGAGTTGGTGAAGGCAATGAATGACGTCGAAGAGATTTCACGTCGGAGTTGGGAAAGTTGAAGGGCGCAAGCTGACAAACGCTGTCAACACCCACAGAGCTCCAAGCTATAGACAAACGCTGTCAACACCCACATAGTTCCAAGCTCTAGACAAACGCTGTCAACACCCACATAGCCCCAAGCTCTAGACAAACGCTGTCAACACCCACAGAGCTCCAAGCTCTAGACAAACGCTGTCAACACCCAAAGAGCTTCAAGCTCTAGACACACTTGAAGACACAATGCTTTAGAAGATGTCGACATGGGTCGGCACACAAACATGGTCACACACAATGCCTTAGAAGACGTCGACATGGGTCTGCACACAAACATGGTCACACAGATTAATACACTGACCACAACGGCCCACACACAAAAGCGCATTCTTGGTGACACTTGTTGTTGCTGCTATGGAGCATGAAGATTTAAAATAAAAATACGGACTCGTTCATAAGTGACAAAATAAACCTTTTTTCCACACCGACCCCAAAATACATACAGCTTCATCTTGGCGTAGAGAGCAGTGAAGAGTGCACGCAGTGACAGCAGACTAATAATACATCAATACACAGCCACTCAAACTCTAGACCTTGTAGCGGGATTGCACACAAGAGCTGTAGACATGCGTGTGCTTGGCCATCAACACTTCAGCTAAACACTAAGAAAGTTAACAATGACATCAGACACCTTATAGGGTCAGCACGTTGACCTACTCATTGATATACAATCTCGTTCTTCAACTCAACTCTAAGAAAGTTTCTAATGACAGCAGACACCTTATAAGGTCAGCACGTTGACCTACACATTGATACACAATACAACTTATAAGGTCAGCACGTTGACCTACACATTGATACACAATACACCTCATAGGGTCAACATGTTGACCTACACATTGATACACAATACACCTTATAGTGTCAGCACTTTGACCTACACATTGATACACAATACACCTTAGAGGGTGAGCATGTTGATCTACACATTGATACACAATACACCTTATAGGGTCAGCACGTTGTCCTACGTACACACTGATACACAATACACCTAATAGTGTCAGCACTTTGACGTACACATTGATACACTATACACCTTATAGTGTCAGCACTTTAACCTACACGTTGATACACAATACACATTATAGTGTCAGCACTTTGACCTACACGTTGATACACAATACACCTTATAGGGTCAGCACGTTGACCTACACATTGATACACAATACACCTTATAGGGTCAGCACGTTGACCTACACATTGATACACCTCTCTCTCTCTCTCTCTCTCTCTCTCTCTCTCTCTCTCTCTCTCTCTCTCTCTCTCTCTCTCTCTCTTTCTTTCTTCAACAAAACAATTATATCGCATTATCGACACAATTTGTTCAGCAAAGTATTGAAAAATGTATTCAGTGTAAGATACATACATGCTCCAGAATGTTGGAATGATATAATTAATAATAGCCACGATGCCTTTGTGACCAACAGGCAGACACAGGGCGGGGAAAGGAAGAACCCAGCACTGGAGTGTCGTGGGCCAAGAAAGGGTTTTTGATTCGCCAGACAAACCCCACAATGGTCACAAGCAAGTCTGAACCAACCCCCGGGACAACTACACACGACCCAGGAACTCCCACGTCACATGCAGGTATTACCGTGATGATGAGGTTGATGATGATGATGATGATGATGATGATGATGATGATGATGATGATGATGATGATGATGATGATGATGATGATGATGATGATAATGATCATCATCATCATCATCATCATCATCATCATCATCATTATCATCATTGTACATGCCATCTAGGCATGTTGATTGACTATGTTTATGTAAAATGCAAAATAGTATTTTGGAGAAATGTCCTCCAACTGTTTCTGTGCTGTTTCTGTGGATCCATGTTTTGTTTTCAAGTCCGGTGTTTAATGAGATGGGTATTCTTGTTTGTTGTGTATATTGTTTACGTTTTACAATGTATGTACCTGACTTGACAATCATCTTCTTTCATCGACCCTTGCCCTCATTTGACTTTGACTCTGACTTTGACTGACGTATTTGTTGGTTGTGTTTATGTCGTTCCCCTTGTGTGTATCTCAACGTCAGTTTGTTTTGTAGTTTTCTCCTTCTTATTCTCTGCTAATTGTTGGAAAAGTTTATATTGTAATGTATTTACTCTTTTGATTGATTTTTGTTGGTCTTAGAAGACTAATGTAATTAGGGTTAGTTTTGGGTACTGCGTCATGCACGCTTCAATTACGGCTCTTTCGTAAATAATGTTCACCTTTTTAATCCCCTTTAGGTCGCTTCAACGAAGTATATTGGCTTTGCCTCAGCAGGCCTAGATAACTGGCTCGCTGTCCACATTTATGGTCATTATTGGTCTGTAGGCTAGAGAAAGGAAGAGCCAGTCGTTTTTGTGTCTAAGTGAACGAAAAGTAAGTTTGTAAAAGAAAAGTTGAACAGGTCTGCTTTAGTGTTCGTGGATCAAGTGCCTTGTCACTGGTTAAGGAACCTCGTTTACATTCTTTTGCCATCCGCTTGGATCATAGGTACGAGAAATTCGCCATGTTTTCTTACATTTGTTCACGTTTTCCCGGTTTTAATGATAGTCTTGGCATTATAGTCTACTTTTCGTCGTGAGCCTTTTGTGAGAAGATTTGGCTGATGTTGACTGAGCTATTTTTGTTTTTTTTCAATTGTTCGTAGTTGCAGCTAAGGTAAAGTGAGCTTGAACTTTCATAACTGTGTTGGAAAGCAGCATCGTTTATAAATATATATCGCGTGTTTGTAAGACAATCAACTCAGTTGGAGTTGTTAGGTTTGGCTGAGTTTTGAGGAGTATTTATAACGAACGCGACTTGATTTTTCTCGCTACACTGAAATTCGCGAGTGAGCTTTCAGCTTGTGTTGTCTGTTTATTTGTAATTGTTTTGCGTTAGAAGACTATGCGCCCAAGCTCGTATTTTCTGCATAAGGTTTCGTTATAGCTGGTAAATATATTTGTTAGTTTCTAGTTTTCTGTGCAGTTTATGGGAGATAACCTACTGTGGGATTTTTGGATCATTATGTTGTAATTTGTATATGAATTTGCATATTATTTATAATGGTTCTTGTTCTCTTTCCTTTTTGTCCTGGGTAGTCTTTCACCACATACACACCCACCCACTTATGATGATGAAGTTCTAACATAGTCCCTTAATATTGAGAAAACGTAATAAGTTGAGTCTTCAAACTAGAATTCGTATTGCGTGACTGTCTCTGTTTAAGGCCAACGTTAATAAATATGGCGTTTGGCGAGCGTTGAGTGTTAGTTCTTTGTCCTCGGCAAGCAAACTCATCATCATCATCATCATGGATTAATTGGGTGATAGATTTTTAAAAAAAAATATTGATTGACTACTTAATGATAATAATGATGACGATGATAATGAGGATGATGATAATGATGATGACGATGATGACTGATGATGATTATGGTGACTACGACGGAGATGATGATGATGATGATGATGATTATTATTATTATTATTATTATTATTATTATTATTATTATTATTATTATTATTATTATTATTATTATTATTATTATTATTATTCTTTTTCTTATTATTATGGTTATTATTATTATTATTATTATTATTATTATTATTATTATTATTATTATTATTATTATTATTATTATTATTATAAAAATAATAATAATAATAATAATAATAATAATAATAATAATAATAATAATAATAATAATAATAAGTAGTAGTAGTAGTAGTAGTAGTAGTAGTAGTAGTAGTAGTAGTAGTAGTAGTAGTAGTAGTAGTAGTAGTCCAAAGGAAAATCCAGCTTTGACAACATTAGGACAACAAGTGACCCAGGTTTAGGGATTGGATCAATAACTGCTTCATGCCAAGATGGGGGAAAGGAACCAGAAGAACAGATATCATAAACACAGCCAAGAGAATTTTAAGGGAATGTTTAAGCAGGTGCGAAATTAACTGATAATGAATATCATCAGGGCCAGATGCAGAAATATTGGATTTCAGGATGGAACCTGTCACTTCTTCCATAGAAAATGGAAGGTTATATGGTTCACAATTATTGGAACAGCAGGGTTCTCTTTCTTTGTTATCTTTGATGTTTTGGAATTTGGGGGAATAATGAGCAGACGAAGAATTGCTATGGATGGGAGAGGCCAACAATCTGCTTTCTGTCAGTGATATGTCCATGTTTTTGCTGGGCTCTGCACAATGGAATGCTATTACCCCTCGTCTTATGTCTGTGGGGATCGGTTAGTTTAATCACTCTATGACTAATCTTAATACATTTATATGTTTGGCCCGGTCTGTGGTAGGATAAGGTTATAGAGATAGGGAGAAACGTGTAAAAGATTCACTGACACACTAGCTCTCGCACAGCTATGAAACATAGGTAGTCAAGCCACTTGTTAACAGTAAATATCACACATTTATTTCCTCTACTCTATACATCATTCTCTAAACACTATACTAACTTAAATGTCCAAAACGTATTATATCTGGGATTAACTTAACTTAACAGTCCAAATTCACTTCGAGTCGTTCGCTCCTTGATGGGTTTATGCTGGTACTGTTCTCAACATTTGCTACTGTCTCATCATTGGGCTATTTGTTCTGGTTGGCCTAATGTTCGTTTTTTAGAGAGTGGACTACCGCACAGTCCTTCTAGATCAGTGTGTGTGCTTTTCTTCTTGAGCACTTAGCTGTATCGTTGAGGTGTGGGGCTATTGTCTCTTCTTCTTGTTTGTTGAATATTGGGTTATCGGAGCTCAGTGCTCGATGCTCCACTGCAGGCCGAATGTCAGGGTTGACTCTCTATCTCCTGCATCGGACCAAGCCTGCTCGTCTGCAAAACATAATACGAGTTCCTGCAACGCCTTGTTTACAAAGGATATGCAGGGTATCTCACTGTTGGCAGAAACAGCCCTCAGTGATCGTGTCCACTTTTACAAATAAGAGACGATCAACCTCTAAGTCCGTGGTCCTCTGGAATCTCTAACATAATCCCTATACATATACATCATGGCTAACATAAACACCTGGAGAAGTAAATAATAATATACACATTCTCTGAGACAGCCACTGGTCTGCAATATTACAAATAGGGGAAACAACAGTTGGACAATAGGGGGCTACCTCATGGTGTCGAAACCGGTCGCGTGTCAGCCACGTGGTCAAGCATGGATGGCATTTAACAAGCTAAAACTAAATGACGAGAAAATGGAAGTCATGGTTGTCTCTTCTCCACGCATGTCTTCCTCCATTCAACTCCCAGAGTACACACTCCTGCATACTATACAAAATTGCTGTTCTTAGTTACCAACATTTCAACGCTACACTTCCGCCATATCTGTCTGCAGCGCTTACAACCTACCAACCCTCACGCTCTTTGCGATCATCAAGCGAGAAACTTCTTAAGACTCTAAGAACTAACCTGAAAACAGTCGGAGACCGCTCTTTCAGTGCTCTGGCCCCTGTGATATGGAATTCGTTGCCCACTGAGCTGAGGAACGTTTCATTGCTGGTGAGCTTTAGGACAAAGCTCAAGACATACTTTTTCGCGCAGCTTTTAATCTGTGAACCATTACTCCGTTGACATTTTTATGCTTATCCAGTACTTTCTGCCCCCTCCCTCCATTCCCGTACGGCAGTGTTTTTGTATGAATGCGTGCGGCTGCTGTTTAACATGCGCGTTGAGCCCGCAAGGGGAATTGCGCTTAATAAGAACACTTCATTATTATTATTATTATTATTATTATTATTATTATTATTATTATTATTATTATTATTATTATTATTATTATTATTATTATTATTATTATTATTATTATTACATTACCATAGGCAATGCTATTGTCCCTTTCTCTGATACAGTAAAGAACCTAGGTGTCACGCTAGACTCCCACCTTACTATGCATGCACAGGTACTGAGCATCATTCGTGCTGTCAACTTTAAACTCCGCCATATTGGTTCGATTCGGCACTATCTGTCTGAGCAAGCTGCAAAGACTCTTGTCTCTGCGTTCATATTGTCTCGTCTGGACTGTTCTAATGCCCTGCTGTATGGCTGTCCCCAGTATCTCCTTAACAGGTTACAGAAACTGCAGAATAATGCTGCTCGCCTTATCTTGAGAATCCGCAAGTCTGAGCACATTTCTTCCCACCTTCAAGCACTTCACTGGCTTCCTATAGAGACACGCATCAAATACAAAATCGCATGCCTTACTTTTGGTGCATTTACAAAAACAGGACCCGCATACCTCACAGATATGATTCAGACATACACGCCATCCAGAACACTCCGCTTCTCAGCAGACACCTCCATTCTTTCCACCCCTAGAGTTAACACTAAATCCTTTGGTGAACGCTCTTTTACCGTTGCTGCTCCTCTCGTCTGGAACTCTCTCCCTGCCAGTCTTCGTCACTCTACCTCCCCTGACTCTTTCCACACAGGCCTAAAAACTCATCTTTTCCCACTTGCATACACATAAACACCCCCCCCCCATTTCCCCCCGCACCCTTCCACCCCTCACCCCATGACTTCAGCTCAGTGACTTACTTTGCCCGCGAGTATGCCCTGCTTGTGTTTTGTCATGTATGTTGCTGATTATTTATGTGTGATATGCTAATTGTTTGTATGGCTTCATTTTAATGTTGTTTAATTGTCTTGCTCTGATTATGTTTTGCTTGTGCGCTGATGTATTGTTATGTATTACAAAGAAAAACAAGTTTAAAAGATCGTTCATCCCCCAAGCAGTTTCACTTTTGAATTCCAAAGCCCAATTATCCAGCATCTAAATTAATGTACAACTTTTAGTTCTGAGTGTGGGTGTTGATTGGTGGTGGGTGGAGGGAATAGTGTGTGCCAATGTAGAATGTGTGTGTCTGTGGGAGTGGGGGATTAGTGAGGGGGGGTGGATCATCATAATTGTCATGAATGCTTGGATGTAATTTGCTGAGTTATGACATTCTTAATTAGTAGATTGAACTTGTTCTAGTCACATAATATGTGACTTGTTATTTTAATGATCCTAACCATTGTTATGGTACTCTTAAATGTAATCTAGTTATGAGATAGGCAACCTGGTCAGTTGTGTCTTTGCTGTGTTTCTTTTTTATTTCAAAAATTCTAATGTTCTAAGCATGTTTTTACTGCATTGTATTATGTAATTGATTGTTGACTGTCTATGTATAGGTAAATGTAGAATGTTCTAGTCATGCCTCTACTTTTTAAGTACTGCCATTACAATCATGTTTAGGCCGCGATATGTATAGTTTATGACAACACTTAACTTGTGCTGTCATTAGGTTATTGTGTGTGTGGGTGTGTGTGTGTGCGTGTGCTTTTTCTGCATGAATGTAAAATTATTAGTTATTAGTGATGTGGAATTTAGGTTGTGAATGTCTGTATTTGATTGGAATTTAAGGTTGCTGCTGTGTCATTAGAAATGAATGTGTCTCTGCTAGTTGTGTATATACAATGGATATATTGCATGCTTCTTGCGGACGACGAGCCAAAGACAAATTTCTGTATGTGATGAACATCAGACAATAAAGTTATATTGTATTGTATTGTATTGTATTGTATTGTATTGTATTGTATTGTATTGTATTGTATTACATATTATATGTTTGGTCACGCTCTTTTGCTTATTTAGTTGTATATTCTGTTTGTGTATCATGCTGTATGTATGATTTTGTTGTAGACTGTAATGTCTTACTTGGGTTCATTTTTGCTGGTTTGCTGATGTCTTGTTTTTAATGGCCTCGAGTTTGCTTCGCTGGTTTACTTGTACTATGATTTGCTTGTATGTTTTTAGTGTTTTTGTCATTATGACCCTGTTGTTTGTACTGCCGTAGTTTAACTGTGTGCTTGAATGTCCTTTTGCGCTATAGCTATGTTGTTGATGTCTTGCTTTGGGTATGCTTTGCTTGTTTGCTGATGTTGGTTTTATTTATTGTGCTTTATCAGTACAACTTATGTTAATCTGATGAATAAAAATTGGTGCAACAACAACAACATTATTGTGCTTTTTATGTGTTGCATGTTTGTTTAACTGGATGTAATTCTAAAGCGCCTTGAGCATTTGTATGAAAACGCTCTATATTAAATATACATTATTATTATTACTAAAGATTCACAATCATAAAACATGGCAAGACTTCACAAACATAATCCAACAACATTATCAATAAATCACGGTGAGACACAAAAGATTGATCATTTACCTTTTTGACAATGTCAGGCTATGGCTATACTGCGATGAATGAATTTTACCCGTCACCTGCGTAGTCTACTGAGATAGATCTTTCCATGTGTCCGTCTCAGGTAAGGTTTAACAAAGACTCATGCGGGGATGATGGATATAGGTTAGAGGGATGAGGTCACTGCCTACCTAGTGAAGAGTTAGCTTACACACGCTTAGCACAGCCTGACTTGTGTAGTCTGCTAGGCAGCAACTTTAGGTTACAAAGCCAAAGCAGGATGAACTATTTGAGGCGTGAAGCCTTAGTGCTGGATCCAAAATAGCCTCTCGTGACAGTCTACCTGATTTTTGTTCTGTTTATACAGCTGAACTCAAGGCAATTCATCTAGCTCTGAAACAGGTTTATCAATCCAAAAGAACCACGTTTTTAATCATTTCTGATTCACTGTCAGCACGTCAGGCTCTTTCCACGTGAAAGATATCGCACCATTTTCTGGCAGAGATCCATGAATTCCACACACAACTTCGTTCTGAGGATGAAAAGATAGTTTTTATGTGGGTATCCGCGGCAATATTGCAGTGGACAAAGCGGCTATAGAAGATCTGCATTTAGATTTCCCTTCAGAGATTTTCCAGTTTGCTCAATACTCTGACCTGCGTTGTATGATTTGATCTTATTGTAAACAGCTGTGGCAGACTGAATGGTCTAATGAAATCAATAACAAATTATTTCAAATTCTTCCAGATTTGTCTGTTTCTTTGCATAACTTTGCATCAACTCGCAAAGAAGAAACAGTTTTGTCTCGCCTTCATACTGGGCATAATTATGTCATCCATAGTTTCCTATTAAAAGGAGAAGAACCAACAAGGTGCTTTGCATGTGACAAATCCTTTTCTGTTCGCATTTTTTTGTCTGGATGTGCTGATCTGGTTGATGAAAGGGAGAGATATTTTGGTTCAGTATCTTTAAATGAGATTTGTAAGGTATGCAATAGTCCACTTCTGTTTCAATTTTAACATGATGTTGGTATGTTTTATCGCATATAAATCATATCGTCTTGTTTTGTATTCTTGGTTGCATTTTATTGGTGAGACTGGTTTCATTGGCATCTTTTATCATATTTATATGTTAACAGTTTAGTCTGATTTTACTTAATTTTGTGTGGTCCTGATTCGGCTCTTAGCAGTCCGCTGGCCTATAAGCCCTGAGCATCTATCTATCTATATACCCCTTGATTTGATGAAGAATGCAAGACTCTCCATTAGCAAAGGAAACAAGCCCAACAAAGTTTCTTTCAAAATCCTTCTTGGTGGGATTTTATTGGTGAGACTGATTTTGTTGGCATCTTTTATATTTAAATGTTAACAGTTTAGTCTGATTTTCCTTAATTTTGTGTGCTCCTGATTGGGCTCTTGGCAGTCCGCTGGACCCTATAAACACTGAACATCTATCTATCGACCTCCTCCCCTTTCTCTCCCTAAAAACCCGTCTTTCAATATCTCTGTTTTGCTTGTACAGATACTATCAGCGAACACTCACAATCAGCATCTCAGAACGAAGGGGACGTGTATAGCGAGAGGCCAGAAGTCAGTCCTGCCGAGGCGACAACTGTAAAACATGAAGATCCTAGTAATGCTGCTTTGGGTGGCAATGACCCAAAACCCTTGTTTAGCCCGGACTGGCAATTTGCTGGCCACTTTTCTCAGCAAGGAGGCGTGCTGCAGGGTGAGGCGTCGGACGTCTACCTCTTCATACCCGTGCAAGCTGTCCCAACCGTCCTGAAGAGAGCAGTCCCAAAGCAAGATGTCATAGATCACGCTTCCCCAGATACATTCCCTAGCTTTCAAGCGATTCTCCACAATTCTTCTGAAGTTGAAGGTGACACCGAAGTCACGAACTCGTCTGCCTTGAAGGACAACGCCACTAAACCCAAGGACTCTCCATTCTTCGCTAATAAAGAAAAGGAGTCTTTGGGAACATCTCAGTCTCGTCCGAACAGCCCTGATGGTTCAAAACGTCTTGTCACTCCGGGCATTGACCTTGAAAGTGGAGATAACTGTGAAAAGAAAAGTAGAGATAGCTCTAAAAATACAAGTAGAAATTACTGTGAAAATTCAAGTGGAGATGACTGTGGTAAGAAAATTAAAGATAACTCTCAAAATACAAGTGGAGATAACTTTGATGCTGACAGTGTCCGTATTCAGGGTGCCGTCAGCACGGATCTGAAGGCAGTGAGCGGGAAGTTCTCCTTGCAAGACGGCGAGTCTATCTACAGCCCCGTAGTGGAGTACTACGCCGGCGATGGCTTGACG
The DNA here is from genome assembly GCA_036898135.1 of Oncomelania hupensis. NCBI lineage: Eukaryota > Metazoa > Mollusca > Gastropoda > Littorinimorpha > Pomatiopsidae > Oncomelania > Oncomelania hupensis. Next base: position 60,868,550 of record CM072522.1, on the reverse strand, counting down.
TTCCACAGGCCGTTGACCGTTCACCTGCCCCACTTCATCCCGCCCGACCACAAATCCTCTGACGTCAGAGTGTACACGTTCCACAGCCACCAGGATGGACACGTGACTCTTCAGACTCTGACCCAGCTGGAAGCGGGGGAAGGCGAGAACGTCAACGACGATGACTTCACAGCCAAGTTCGCCCAGTTGGATCCGGATGTCCAGAACGTCGGCGCTTTCTATTTTTGCGGCGATTCAGCCGTAAAAGTTCTGATCCGGCATTTCTCTGGTGTTTTCTGCACGTGGTGTGGCCAAAAATATAATCGTTCCCTGCACTTAAATATGTGGCTGTATAGCTCGCTTGTGAAGCCCGCGAGCAAAATCATCTGTCTCAAGCTAATCATCTGGGATCTTCGGCTCGGCATACAAGACTTTACCAAGGTAGGAGTTTTGATTTAATAATTTATGTTTAATTTATAGAAATTTTATTGCAAACAATACTAAACTACAGTACTACGTACGGTTGGTTTTATGTGTTTCTGCATTGCTAAGTCAGTTTTTTGTTTCCTTTTATTTTGTCATAATTTTCATCATCATCGTCATAATTCAAATCATCGTAATAATTATCATCATTGTCATAATCCTCATCATCATTATCATCATCATTACCATCATTATAATCATCGTCGTCGTTGTTATCATCATCATCGTCGTCGTTATCATCATCATCATCATCATCATCATCATCATCATCATCATCATCATCATCATCAAAACACTCATCATCATCATCATCATCATCATCTTCTTCTTCTTCTTCTTCTTCTTCTTCCTTTTTCTTCCACGTTCTCTTCTTCTTTGCCCTCGGGACCTTTATCCTTTGTCCTTTATCTTGCGTTCGCCCAAGTTCTTGATCCGGATGCTATGACGTGCAGCAATTTGACTTCATATTTCGCGAGAACGGGATGGAGCTGAAGGATCACCGCACGCTTGACCCCGCTTCACCACCGTTCGATGGCGTGCAGCTTGGAGTCAGACTGGACCTTCCAGAGTACGAAACCCACATTTGGTCCCACGTCACGTGCGAAGGCCAGAGCATGCAACCCCCTGAGAGGGTCAGTACATGTATGCCTGTGTGTGAATGCGTGTGCGTATGCGTGGGTGTGTGTGTGAGTGCGAGCGTGTGTGTATGCATGTAGGTTTGTGTGTGGTTATATGTTTGTGTGTGTGAGTGTGTATGTGTGAGTATGTGCGTGCTTGTGTACTTGTTTACACGGCGTTATTTGGACAAACCAATGAGCATCTACATAACTTGTTTTGACAGACCTTGTTTTGACATCAAACCAATGATCCGTTAGGGTTAGGTTTAGGGTTAAGGTGTCATAAACTTCTTTGCGCGTGTTACAAAACAATTAGTTTTATTCTCAGAAGTTTTGTAATGTTCCAATTTCACGTATACACGCATTCATCAAAAGGCCTTTCTTATACAATTATCCAAGGTGAGACAGAGAGATAAACTTGAAACACCGAAGATGTAAAATACACAACAGTTGGAACACAACACCGATTTACATTTTGCTAATTTTATGGTTCTCTTATTCTCACTCAAGGTAGTAGAATAATAAAACGGAATTCAAGAAAACAATATTGTAGCCTCTACAGTACCAAATTTTGGCGGATTTATTTCAATGTCCAACGAAATGTTGTGAGCTTTAAAAATAGTATTATGCTATTGATTTCATTTTAGCAAGTTGTACGTTATTTGGTAGCATTTGGTATTGCCATTATTTGTAGTATTTCTTATTGCCATATTTCACCTGTACTGTTAACTGCCGTATTTATTGTCATCAGTGAAATTGCACTGTGTGTGTGTGTGTGTGTGTGTGCGTGTGCATGTATGTGTGTCCAGCGTTGTAACCATGTTTTTTGTGTGGAAATATGTATGCACTTAATTAATTCTTTCAGAGGATTCCCCTGGATAGACTGGTGTATTGCTGCAAAGAGGCACAGCAGCCAGAACGGGAACGCTGGACTTTGATTCGCGAGGATCCTGACGACATCACACGCTTCCTCTGTTATTTCACCGTTGGTTACGTCACCGAGGCCAAACGTGGCGTAAAACTGAAGTTCCTTACCGAGCCGGAAGTACAAGAGCTACAGATTAAGGAGGTATTACATTTAATTCATATTGATTCATTTAAATTTAATTTAATGTTTACAAGGCTTGCGTTACTTTACTTTTGTAAAGACCTAATGTTAACAAATTTGTTTGTTTGTTTTTTTGAAAAAAATGTAATTGATTGTAATTTAATTTACTTTATTTCTGTTATGCATAAAACATTAAGTAAGCCTGATAAAGAGTAAAACTGGAGCAACCAACACAAACAAACACTGAGCAGCGCCATTCAGCACTAGCTGAACATGTGCGTTTGTTGGTCTGTGCGTTTGTCGGTCTGTGCGCTTGTCAGTCTGTGCATTTGTTGGTCTGTACGCTTGTCAGTCTGTGCGCTTGTCAGTTCGTTTGTCAGTCTGTGCGCAATTGCACCCTTAACTGCCAGAGGAAAGTTAAACTCGACCACAGTTTACAAGGACAACTTACTACAGCCGCTTCTCTATGTTGTTCGAAAGAGACGTACAACAACACAACACGTGTATATATATATATATATATATATATATATATATATATATATATATATATATATATATATATATATATATATATATATATATATATAATATATATATATATATATATATATATATATATATACATGAATGCGTTATTCTTATGCATAAAGATAGTGAAAATGCTCAGTTTTGACAGCCTCCCTTTACCACCCACCCTGCTCCTCTCCCCTTTCCCACTTTTTTTCAGCCAATCAATCAATTAAAAACGTCGTCCATTAATGTGTTTCAGCTGTTCTCGGCTCAACCACCGTGTCAACACCACAACGATCACCCTGGAGCGGAAGCCGGACGGCAGGGAGGACACATTCATTCCATGCCGCGCAGCTCTTTCTCCATGCCGGACATGGTCAGTCAGCGCAAGATGGAGGTGGGACTTGCTGACCAGCAGCATCACATGCCCACGGCAAAGTATGGTGTACCCTTACCGTTTTATCGCCCTCAAAACGCGTCGTTGGTGAACCCTCCGCCGTACAATGTGTCCAGTGGCTACAACTTTCCTCTCACGCCTTCTCTCCATCGCGGTCCCGGTGCCGAGAGGGTGGCCGAGGCAAGTCCGACCATTGCAAAGCGGTGGCAGGAACAAAACCCAGTCCTATCATGCACACCCGCAGGCTTGGCTTGCCTGCCCCTGCAGCGAGAACGCCAGGTGACTCCAGCCCAACAGTTTGCCCAGCACAGCGAAGCGAAGAGCGACTCGCCTACTGAAAACGTATTTACCTCTGCTGAAAGCAGACAATGGCCTACTGAAAACGTACCTACCTCTGCTGAAAGCAGACAATGGCCTACTGAAAACGTACTTACCTCTGCTGAAAGCAGACAATGGCCTACTGAAAACGAACATGAACCTACTGGAAACAGACCCAGGTTATCTAAAAACGGACAATGGCCTGCTAAAAACCAAAACCACTGTTCAGCAAAGAATGAAGGTGGCGAGGGTGGCGCAAGGATCTTGACCTCTTCATTCTCTGACAACACTGCTGATCTCAGGCGAATGGACCCACGCGACAGACCTGATGTGTCGCAATTGGGCTTAGTCAATCCCGAACTGTCGCAAGCATTATGTCGGACTGCCAACGCTGAGCCGCCAGGGCAGGTGATCATCAATAATACGACGAAGCTTGTGAAGATCGAGTACCACGGTCCTGTCCACAACTCTACAAAGATGAACAATTCTCATAACCTCACGGACAACTCCATGTCGGAAACAGTGGATAACTCGGACCGCCGAGTGGACAACTCGCGCCATACCAAGGCAGACATTAAAAACCTAGGCGAGATGTTGAACGACAGCCCCGTCACACATACCACCTACGTCAAGGAACATGCCGCTGAGCGCAGTCGTTGCCAGCCCAGGCTCAGGTCTCAAATGAGGCCTGACGACAACGACGACGTCGTGCTTGGTGACAGGCACACTGATGACGATGTCCGAAATCCGGGTGATGACAAGGTAATGTAACAGTGTACAAAATACAATGTATAAATACTGCCAACATAAATATGTACATAAAATGTAACAGTGTATAAAATACAATGTACACATACTGCCAACATAAATATATACAGGTAATGTAACAGTGTATACAATACAATGTACACATACTGCCAACATAAATATATACAGGTAATGTAACAGTGTATACAATACAATGCACACATACTACCGACATAAATATATGCAGGTAATGTAACAGTGTATACAATACAATGTACACATACTGCCAACAAAAAAATATACAGGTAATGTAACAGTGTATACAATACAATGGTAATACAAGAAGGGAAAGAAGCGTTATTAAAACACGTTGTATAATATCACAGTTTGTATCCACTACGTTCTGACTACCCATTGCTGAAGTGATAGTGGTGGTGGTGATGATGATGATGATGATGATGATGATGATGGTGATGATGATGATGATGATGATGATGATGAAGATGCTGCTGCTGCTGCTGCTGCTGATGATGATGATGATGATGATGATGATGATGATGATGATGATGATGAAGATGCTGATGATGATGATGATGATGATGATGATGATGATGATAATGATGATGATGATGATGAAGATGATGATGATGATGATGATGATGATGATGATGATGATGATGATGATGATGATGATGATGATGATGATGATGATGATGACATTTATTTAATTTTGATTAGGATGCTAAACGCAAAGAAATATAATTCTATAACCGATGGTTTGTGACAGCGACGACGACAGCGACAATGATGAGGTTGAGGTTAACGGTTATTTGGTGTGGATGTGAAAACTGTTTGACTGTTGCAGCCCCAACCGTGTTGATATGATGGAGTGTGTCCACTAGCGATGTCAAAACTGTTTGACTGTTGCAGCCCCAACCGTGTTGATATGATGGAGTGTGTCCACTAGCGATGTCAAAACTGTTTGACTGTTACAGCCCCCACCGTGTTGATATGATGGAGTGTGTCCACTAGCGATGTCAAAACTGTTTGACTGTTGCAGCCCCCACAGTGTTGATATGATGGAGTGTGTCCACTAGCGATGTGAAAACTGTTTGACTGTTGCAGCCCCAACCGTGTTGATATGATGGAGTGTGTCCACTAGCGATGTGAAAACTGTTTGACTGTTGCAGCCCCAACCGTGTTGATATGATGGAGTGTGTCCACTAGCGATGTCAAAACTGTTTGACTGTTGCAGCAACAACCGTGTTGATATGATGGAGTGAGTCCACTAGCGATGTCAAAACTGTTTGACTGTTGCAGCCCCAACCGTTTTGATATGATGGTGTGTGTCCACTAGCGATGTCAGAACTGTTTGACTGTTGCAGCTCCAACCGTGTTGATATGATGGAGTGTGTCCACTAGCGATGTCAAAACTGTTTGACTGTTGCAGCCCCAACCGTGTTGATATGATGGAGTGTGTCCACTAGCGATGTCAAAACTGTTTGACTGTTGCAGCCCCAACCGTGTTGATATGATGGAGTGTGTCCACTAGCGATGTCAAAACTTTTTAACTGTTGCAGCCCCAACCGTGGTGATATGATTGAGTGTGTCCACTAGCGATGTAAAAACTATTTGACTGTTGCAGCCCCAACCGTGTTGATATGATGGAGTGTGTCCACTAGCGATGTCAAAACTGTTTGACTGTTGCAGCCCCAACCGTGTTGATATGATGGAGTGTGTCCACTAGCGATGTCAAAACTGTTTGACTGCTACAGCCCCAACCTTGGTGATACAATGGAATGTGTCCACTTTCGATGCAATATCTCAGTTTAAAACTCACGCTGACGCATTTTCTGTTTTCAGATGGACGGGGCGAGGTGGACACCAGCGACTGCCTCAACCACAACCACCTCGCCACTACCACCGCCACCACCATCATCGCCACCACCATCACCACCACTACCAGAGCCACAACGACGATGGCTGCCACGACAGTGCCGACTTCAGTAGAACATTTTACAACAACAACAACAGTAAGAGTCACAGTAACAGAATCTCTCTCTCTAAAGCGTCTTTCTGCGTGAGCACCTGTGCTTGTCTTTACATCAACAGAAACCTACACTTTTGTTATCACTATCCATTGCTGAAGTAACAGTGATGATGATGATGATGATGATGATGATGATGATGATGATGATGATGATGATGATGATGATGATGATGATGATGATGATGATGATGATGACGTTGACGTCAGTGGAAAACTCATACTGACGCTTTGTCTCTTTGCAGACAACGGCGACCACGTGGACACCAGCGACAGCCTCAACCACCACTCCACCACTACCATCTTCAACGCCCTCACCAGAATCATCATCACCACCACCACCATCATCATCATCACATCAGCATCATCATCATCACCAGCCCAGCAACGTCAACATTTAGGAGATCGTGACACTAAGAAACCAGGTGTTTCGCAGCAACGGCCACGGTAGAAGTAACGTTGTCCGCAACAACCACAGCAGCGGCGACGACAACGACACTGCCAACCACAGTAACCATGACCACAACAACTACAGTGACGCAGTGAGAAACCACGAGGAGAGTGACGTCATCAGCAACATCATTAACACTAGTAGATCTGTCAGTAGCAGCAGTAACACCAACGATAATAGTATAATAGTAACTCTGTCAGTAGCAGCAGTAACTCCAACGATAACAGTAACTCTGTCAGTAGCAGCAGCAGTAACACCAACGATAACAGTAACTCTGTCAGTAGCAGCAGCAGTAACACCAATGATAACAGTAACTCTGTCAGTAGCAGCAGCAGTAACACCAACGATAACCATAACTCTCTCAGTAGTAGCAGCAGTAATACCAACGATAACAGTAACTCTGTCAGTAGTAGCAGCAGTCACACCAACGATAACAGTAACTCTGTCAGTAGCAGCAGCAGTCACACCAACGATAACAGTAACTCTGTCAGTAGTAGCAGCAGTCACACCAACGATAACAGTAACTCTGTCAGTAGCAGCAGTCACACCAACGATAACAGTAACTCTGTCAGTAGTAGCAGCAGTCACACCAACGATAACAGTAACTCTGTCAGTAGTAGCAGCAGTAACACCAACGATAACAGTAACTCTGTCAGTAGTAGCAGCAACAACAACGATAACAGTAACTCTGTCAGTAGTAGCAGCAGTCACACCAACGATAACAGTAACTCTGTCAGTAGTAGCAGCAGTCACACCAACGATAACAGTAACTCTGTCAGTAGTAGCAGCAGTCACACCAACGATAACAGTAACTCTGTCAGTAGTAGCAGCAGTCACACCAACGATAACAGTAACTCTGTCAGTAGCAGCAGTCACACCAACGATAACAGTGACTCTGTCAGTAGCAGCAGCAGTCACACCAACGATAACAGCAACTCTGTCAGTAGTAGCAGCAACAACAACGATAACAGTAACTCTGTCAGTAGTAGCAGCAGTCACACCAACGATAACAGTAACTCTGTCAGTAGCAGCAGCAGTCACACCAACGATAACAGCAACTCTGTCAGTAGCAGCAGCAGTCACACCAACGATAACAGTAACTCTGTCAGTAGCAGCAGCAGTCACACCAACGATAACAGTAACTCTGTCAGTAGCAGCAGTCACACCAACGATAACAGTAACTCTGTCAGTAGCAGCAGTCACACCAACGATAACAGTGACTCTGTCAGTAGCAGCAGCAGTCACACCAACGATAACAGTAACTCTGTCAGTAGCACATACAACAGCTAGAACTAATAATAGCAATCACAATATAAACCTCAGTAACTCACTGTCGTAGTAGCAACAGCAACGATAACATCAACTCCGCCAGTAGCAGCAGCAACGAGTGCAAAGCATATATATAACCTCAACAACATGGACAGCAATAACTAACTACATCAACAACATGGCCAACTAACAACATCAACAGAAGACATCTTATTGTGCAACTAGAAGGGCAAAGCCCATATGACTCACATGCTCCTTTTGGAACTTGCAATATTCTACATGAAAATGGGTGCCCAGAAAAATCCTAAAACATACGGTGACATTGAAATGCAAAGTAATGGTGATTTTGTGTTTTGCCATGATGTTGGAAATTGACCTCAAGCTCCCAATGGACACTTGTCATCCATTTCATTGTTTAGTTATTATCAAACGATAGGAATGTCTATGTACTTGTTTTAGTACATTTCTTTATTCCATGTATTATGAAACAATAGGTATGTCTATGTACTTGTTTTATTACATTTCTTTATTCCATGTATTATTAAACAATAGGTATGTCTAGTTTTATAACATTTCTTTATTCCATGTATTATCAAACAATAGGTATGTCTATGTACTTGTTTTATTTCATTTCTTTATTCCATGTATTATCAAACAGCGTTTATCATTAACGTCCCTATAATTATAATACTGATTAGTTTTCATGATCAAATACGAAGAATAAGTGATATTTCTTATTTTAAATAATAGTGTTATTTTCTGATTGTCTGAAATAATTAACGTTTAAAAAATTCCACTGGCCGGTTCAAGATGTGCCCAGAAAAAGCTTAAATCAATCGGTGACATTGAAATGCAAAGTATTGGTGATTTTGGTTTTGCCATGATGTTGGACATTTACCTCAAGCTCCCAATGGACACTTGTAGTACTGTGATTGTGTTGATCCATTTCATTGTTTAGTTATTATCAAGCGATAGGAATGCCTTTGTACTTATTTTATTACATTTCTGTATTTCATGTATTATCAGATGATAGGAATGTCTTTGTACTTGTTTTACTACATTTCTTTATTCCATGTATTATCAAACGATAGGAATGTCTATGTACTTGTTTTATTACATTTCTTTATTCCATGTATTATCAAACAGAGTTTATAATTAATGTCTCTATAAGTGTAATACTGATTAGATTTCATGACCAATTACGAAGAATAAGTGATATTTCTTATTTAAAATAATAGTGTTATTTTCTGATTGGCTGAAATAATGACCGTTTGAAAAATTCCACTGGCTGGTTGAAGATGTGTTAAATAATTTGATAACTTTTCTGTACTTTTCATAATTGTGCAGCAAAGAAATTATTTATATGAACTGAATTGTGACGTTGAAAATAATTGTATAATGTAAAGAACGTTGCCATTCTCTCCTTAGTCATTGTAGACATAGCACATCTCAGTTGATGTAGCTGTTGTATAGTCATTGTATACATAGCACATCTCAGTTGATGTAGCTGTTGTATAGTCATTGTAGACATAGCACATCTCAGTTGATGTAACTGTTGTATAGTCACTGTAGACATAGCACATCTCAGTTGATGTAACTGTTGTATAGTCATTGTAGACATAGCACATCTCAGTTGATGTAGCTGTTGTATAGTCATTGTAGACATAGCACGTCTCAGTTGATGTAACTGTTGTATAGTCATTGTAGACATAGCACATCTCAATTGATGTAGCTGTTGTATAGTCATTGTAGACATAGCACATCTCAGTTGATGTAGCTGTTGTATAGTCATTGTAGACATAGCACATCTCAGTTGATGTAGCTGTTGTATAGTCATTGTAGACATAGCACATCTCAGTTGATGTAGCTGTTGTATAGTCATTGTAGACATAGCGCATCTCAGTTGATGTAGCTGTTGTATAGTCATTGTAGACATAGCGCATCTCAGTTGATGTAACTGTTGTATAGTCACTGTAGACATAGCACATCTCAGTTGATGTAGCTGTTGTATAGGCAAGTCAGTTAGTCAGTCGTTGTTGTTAATGTATAGTGTTGTATAGTCAAGTCTGTTAGTTAGTCGTTGTTGTCAGTGTATAGTGCTGTATAGTCAAGTCAATCGCCGTTGTCAATGTATAGTGCTGTATAGTAAAGTCAGTTAGTCAATCGCCGTTGTCAATGTATAGTGTTGTATAAGTCAGTTAGTCAGTAGTTGTTGTCAATGTTTAGTGTTGTATAGTAAAGTCATTGAGTCAGTCGCCATTGTCAATGTATAGTGGTGTATATTACAGAAAGTGATAAATCATGTTGTAGCGTGTTGTGCTTACATTCGATTCCACTTTCCTGTTGAAGAATACGAAGTCTGTGCATTCATTTTGGACTTCAATTCACAGTGAATTGCAAGATTGATACGTTCTCTTTTCAATATTGATTTCATATGCGAATTATGCGTTGATTTCTCGTTTTATCCTTACATAGCTTTCTATATATATTTTTCCGTAATATTTCAATACCCTGAATTATTTCAAAATTGATTTTTGGGAATTACATATAGAAGACAGAAGTATTTTCAGAAATGATAATTAATTTTGAAAAGTAATTCGTTAATTGTTAATACCTTGCTCTTTGAACTGACTTTTTCATGGAAAAAAGCGCTATATAAATATCCTTATTATTTCTTATTATTTAATACCTTGTTTGTATAGGAAGGTTCATCTTGCTTGAAGTCTTGTAAACGTAAAATATATATCTTGATCTTGTTGGTATTTGTTCTCAGTAACTGATGTTACACCCCCCGTGTGTTTGCAGGGGGGGTTCAGTATAAATAGTATCCCCGCTTTCTGAAAATTTAGTGCTTTAAATTCCCACTGTCGCTGTCTTTCTCCTTTGTTTTTTCTCATTCCTACTCTGTTCGTGTGTGTGTGTGTGTGTGTGTGTGTGTGTGTTTGTGTGTGTGTGTGTGTTTTGTGTGTGCATACTTGAATACGTGGATACATTATAGGCAATTTATAAATTCCATAGCAGTTCAGGTCAAAAAAGCGGCCCAGCTTATAACCTGGTACAAGCATGAGCTGGATCCTCTCTAGGTGACAGATAACACAAACCAGCTGTCCTGCCCCTGTTGCCGACATCTTTCAAATCTGGACGGGCACAAATACCTACAAACTGACAAGCGTGCACATTCGCACACAAATATGCACATACAAACGAGCGCACGCGCACTCACACACACCCACATACACAGGCACACAGCTACAATGACACAGCCTCTCTCTCTCCCTCACAGACGCACGCACACAGCTACAATGACACAGCCTCTCTCTCTCCCTCACAGACACACGTACACGGCTACAATGACACAGCCTCTCTCTCTCCCTCACAGACACACGCACACAGCTACAATGACACATCCTCTCTATCTCCCTCACAGACACACGCACACAGCTACAATGACACAGCCTCTCTCTCTCCCTCACAGACACACGTACACAGCTACAACGACACAGCCTCTCTCTCTCCCTCACAGACACACGTACACAGCTACAATGACACAGCCTCTCTCTCTCCCTCACAGACACACGTACACGGCTACAATGACACAGCCTCTCTCTCTCCCTCACAGACACACGCACACAGCTACAATGACACAGCCTCTCTCTCTCCCTCACAACAGGAGCACACTACATCAACACAATTCTTATAATCGGGCAACAGGAGCTCACTACATCAACACAATCCTTATCATTGGGCAACAGGAGTTCACTACATCAACACAATCCTTATCATCGGGCAACAGGAGCACACTACATCAAAACCAGTCGGACGCACTCTCTCCAAAGATTTGGTGGGAGGGGGAGGAATGGGGGGAGGGAGGTAGAAATTAAGGGGGAGCAATCCACATCGAATGGTGGTGTTTTAGATATTTAAGCTTAGTGTGTCCAGATCGGGTTAAATGATCCGATTTACCAGAGAATTAATTAAAGCTTGTGCTAATCTAACCGTTTCATCAAAGTTAAAGTCATGTTATTACTGGAATCCATCAAATACAAGTGCATCAGCTTGAAAAAAAAGGGAAAAAAAATGGGAATATGAACACATTCAAGTTATGCAAGTGTCAGAAAAACCTACATCAATTTTGCAGTTTACCTGATGGTTTCATTGGGAACGTAGTTTAATGATTACAGGGCTACAACTCTTGGTGGGGAGCAAGCCACTAATAAATTAAAAGTACCCGCTGTTCGCTCCCTTCTTAAGGTGGTTGTTCTGCCAGCGAATTATTATACAATTTGGTTAGAGATTCCATTTTGAAAACTTTTATGACAAGCAAAACGGTTAAGTTTAACAATGTTGTAATGAAATCAGCACAGTTTGCCAGTTACGCCACCCCAAACCTCAATCTTGTCCTCTTCCACACCCTGGCAGAGCCCATCATGACTGGTTGATAGGTACCCAGCCACACTTGTTGATAAGTTAATTAATCTTTGGAGGCATACGAAACTAATTTAGTAAATGACAATCTGGCTTTGTAATTCTCTCTTTCGGTAACTCCTCCTCCCCCTTAGCAAACTTTCGGAATTACTTCCCTTGTTAATATTGAGGTTGTGCAGTTGTTTTGCAACGTTGAGAGCTGCATTGCTCTGTTATGGAGGACGAAGACAGTCCAGTGCTGTCTGAGGTGAAGCTGGAGATTGACATTGCTGAGGAACCAGTGGTAGACTGGATGAGATTGCAAGCGTGGCATGCACAAGGTGAGTTTGCTCCGGTGATGAAACATTCGTCATTGATTGAAACTCACATTTTACAACTACAGGACAGTTAAGATCAACATCGTCATGATCGTGGTATCAACCTGACTGTACAGAAAAATATAATTTCCACGCCAGTCAAAACGAAAGCTTTACTGTTATGTGAATTGAATGGCTCATCATTTATTTGTTCTTTGTTTTAAATGTATTTTACTATAAGTATAATGTAATTTTTTTTTCTATTTGAGATGTCACAAAGTGTTGGCAAATGTTGCCATCAGCGCTCCTTGAAGAATGCTATCACAGAAAAGGATTAAAATAAGTGTCAGGTTTAGCACACCCACACCCTAACACCAACAAAATAATTTGTTTTTTTCCTGACCTTTTGTGTGGACTGTGCAGTGAATGCTGGATGCTGATCTTAACTACGGCAATGTTGTTTCTGCAGGATTTGTTTTAATTGGAAATTGTGAAATAGACCAGTTCTTTGTTCATCCTTGATTGCACTCTGGAGGTTTATTTACTGTATCGCCTGTAATATTTAGGTGAGAGGAAAAGATATAAGTTCTTATGTGATGGTTTTTCAGTTCATCATTATGCTTGCTGTTAGGAAATATTCACATGGAAGCTGTTGTTTTATTTAGAAATTGCAGGAAGAGAAAGCCATCATGTTTCTCACAGCAGCAGTGAACAGATTGTCCAACTTACCGCTAACATGATTGGCAATGAGTTCAACATAAAGGAAAAATCAGAAAGCAAGACAGCAGCACCGGACAGTGACAGGATGGAGCTACATATACCACTGTTGTGTACAGTGAAGACAGAACCTGACTGTGACACTGAGGAATATGGTAAGTATATTAGCGTATTATAGTCAGGCTCCCCATTTGCAGTGAATTTAAGGAGTGGAATCACTTTCATTTTATAATTTTAAGGATTATTTTTCTCTCCTTGTTAAGCATTTTAAGGAATGGGGAAAAAAAGCCAATGGAAGAACGCCATGATTGATAGTTTCATAATAAAACAAGGGAAGAAACCACGGCACATGATGCATCACAAACCTACATCAGATCAATCTATGACTTCACTTCCTAAGCGTAGCGAGATGATTTAAGAGCTTTGGGATTGGTTGATAGTGCAAAAGATAAACCAAAGAACATCGAGATAATTTTTCAGCCGCATGGCCGTGTTAATTTTATAAATGCATTCACAACCTTTTCACCCTGTAGACTGTTTTTCAGGCGTGTTTCCTGCACCAATTGTAGCATTAAAGACGTTTTTCACACCTGACCTGCGATTCTAAGGCGTGATTTTGAGGGTCTTAAGGTATGATTATTCCCAATTTCAGGATAATGAAGAACCTGATAGTGATACTTGTCATGTTTAGTTTTTTTGTTTTTTGTTTTATGTCGTTTAAAAAAAACACAAACTATATTGTGATTGTAGCTGAAATGCTTTACAGTTTTGCTTCTCTAGATCTCATTTAAGTATATTACAGGCTGTGAGCTCAATAACTTGCCTTATGTGCCAGTGAACCAATGTTTAATTCCACAAGTGTCAAGATCAATTTTCATTGAAGTTAAATTTTTAGTGATCACAAGTTGGTGTGATCCACATAGGACTATGGATGTGAGTGACAACAACTGTTCAGTTTTATCATCCACTGTGGCACACACCCGTAATGTGTTTGCTGATTTCTTTGTTACAGAAAGCAGTGGGCCATTGGACACGAAGACAGTATTGGGGATGTCAGAGACATATACTGATGTACATCCAGTGGGGCCTGAGGTAATAATCGAGCTTGATGTCTCTTATACAACTCTTGAGCACATGAACTGTGTGATACTGTAATCCAAATGTACTGATAGTTGTTGTAAAGTAATATATTCTCATTATTGATTTCAGAAGCCACATGATGACTCAGAACTGTGTACAGTGAAGACAGAGCCTGACAGTGACACAGAGGGATACAGTAAGTATATTAGTGTTTTATACTTTGCATTAGTGTTTTATACTTAGCAATAATTGTCATGTTGTTATCTCTATTGTGATTGTGGCTTAGCTGCTGTACAGTTTCAACTTTCTCATACATGTCAAGCTCTTGGAGCTTCTGACCATAATTTTTGGCCCGAGAGACCATAATTTTCTATCGAAAACCGTAAGAAATGCGTAAAATGGTAAACACGCACATACAAATGTAAAAAACAAACAAACAAAAAAAAATAATTTTAGCAAACACATGCAAATTCACCTGCATTTTTTAAAATAACAAACACTGTACCATACAAACAGGCAACTTAATAAGATTTAAAAAAACAACAACAAAACTTTCATAACTGTCCTTTATCCACTGCAGAAAATAAAAAAAACCACCCCTCTCCCTCCTACCCCCTCCCAAAAAAAAATTGAAAAAACAATCCAAATTACTTAATAGAAAAAAGAATCTAAAATTCACTGCGTTGCACACAATTATGCCACTGGTGCTCTTTGTTATAGTCATCAGTGCATTTCTTCCCCTTCTCCAGCATGCTGGCAGTGATTTATTCTTGTGCATTTTGCTGTGTTTGCTCTCTTCAAGTGGTGCCTGAAGGACATCATCACGAGATCATGGTCACTTCCTATGTCTGCTCCTGGAAAAGTGCACATCCTGCCAATGTTGATGCTTGATCTGAAGCATGTCTTGACCATGATGTAGTTGATCTGGTTGTGATGCTCCCCGCCGGGACTGTGCCATGTCCACCGTATTGACTTTTTGTGGAGACCAAGTGTGTTTGCCAGTATCAGATTGTTGTATCTGGCAAACTTCAAGAGTCTCAGTCTCAGACCCCTGTCATTTGTCTCGTTGCAGTGGGGTCCACATGTGTCTCTCCATTTGATGTAGTCGATCTGGTTGTGATGCTCCCCGCCGGGACTGTGCCATGTCCATCGTCTGGAGTTTTTGTGGAGACCAAGCGTGTTTGCCAGTACCAGATTGTTGTATCTGGCAAACTCCAAGAGTCTCAGACCCATGTCATTTGTCTCGTTGTTGCAGTGGGGTCCACATGTGTCTCCCCAGTTGTGGTGCGCATCTTGGCCAACCTTGGCATTCCAGTCGCCTTGCACTGTGACTATTTCCTTCTTCGGCACTTGGTCAAGGACAGCCTGTAGATGTTCATAAAAATCCTCCACTTCGCTGTCGTCATAGTGTGATGTTGGGGCATAGGCTTGGACGATGGTGATGTTGAAAGGGGCTTTTCTCAGATGGATAGTAATGAGTCTAGTGGAGTGTCACGTCACCCGAGCGGGTTCCGCGACGTCAGCACATACAACGAGTGAATAGGATAAAACTCAAACAAAATAAACTAACACAAAATGCCAGAATAACAAACACACTCTTTTATTCAACAATTAAACACACATACACAGGACAATGGGAACTAACCACCCTCCACCCCTGTCAAGACCCCCACCCCAGTATTAACTAACAATTGCCTCCCTTGTTCAACCGAAAACAGAACTAAACATCAACAGGTTCTCCCACAATAATGTACAGCAAATAATAGCAAAAAAATCAATTCAATAATATATATAATTAATTTCAGATAAAGAAATGGAGCTGCAAATCTTATAAATTCACACTACTGTCCAAGCTAGCTTGCAGATCAGAAGCACTGTTCAAAATGTCATATAGTCGGAGCTCAGTAGGAGCCAAAGCAGTTATTCACTCAATATGATGGATGATTTACATTAACTAAATGAGTATGTTTTTATGTGCGTGTAGTGCAAATCTGTGTGTGCGCGGGTGTGGTGCTTGTAGTTCCTGTAGAAAATGGCGAAGCCCACAATCCCAAAGCAAGACGAGGCGGTGACGGCGAAGTAACTCGTCGAAGTCTACACGTCTCAGCTGCAGAGGCAGAAGTTCCAGAGAGGATGCACAACCAGCACGATGGTACAGGTGTAGTGGAGAAATAACAAAGTATCAAAACGGCATAATACAGCCCAAACCTGTAAACAAATATATAGTCTTAACAGTCTGCCTGCAAAACTCAAATACTACATAACATATTACGCCTTCCGCCATCCGCCATCTTGACCTGGTTATGCATAACAACAATGATAATAATACATGATGCTATGCATACGTTACAATAATATAATGCAACTCTCGATACTAATAATTAATCTCCTCATAAGCACAGTCATTTATATAAATATACATAATCATTACGATCACACTTCAATCACACAGTCCTAATTCATTCCATCCTCATCTTCATCTTCATCACCCTCTCAACTGTTATAAATACATCACGATTATCTCCCTTCATCCATACTATTTATCGTACTATAATATAAACATGCTCTCCTCATATCCATCACCACCCCTTGGGGTCATGAGCAATCTTGCCACTGTAGATTGTTCTAACCTATAAAGGGAAAAGTGAAAGCCACAGTTGAAAACCTGTCTTTCCTTTATAGGCAAGACCGATTCACTGCGGCAACAGTTCCCCCCGTTGGAGTGCCGGGGGTTTCAGTATAAATAGTATCCCCACTTTCTGGAAATTTAGTGCTTTAAATTTCCACTGTCGCTGTCTTCCTCATTTGCTCTTCTTCGCTAGATCAATGACCTACCTTTTTTCTTGAAAACTCTTCCTGGACAAGACTCCTTGTTTGTGTATGAGGTCTGTTAGATCAGCTTGGGAGTGTTGGACGCTTTCTGCCGGGTGGTCACTAGGGCTTCCTATGATGTTATTATTTAGCAATGTAGGCATTTTATATGTATGTGTTTTGTTGATAATCTATAATGATGTTTGTATTCTATTTTGTTTTTGTAACCGGGGGTTCGAGTAGTTGGGGTAAAGCCTCAGCCGTCCCCTGCGTGGGATGTCTTTATTGTAAAGTGACTGGCCGGTGGAGGGCATTCAATTTTCCCATTAGGGTTGTTTCAGCAGATCTTTTATGCGGATCGGGGGTTGTCCGGTCCTGATTTGGCTCGGAAGAGTCCGCTGGACCTAAAGCAACAATCAATCAATCAATCAATATCCATCACCTTCTCCACCTCTCTCCAGCCTAGTACAATTATCTCTCTCCCCTCACACACATCCCCCTCTCTCTCTCTCTCTCTCTAACATGCATTCTTCATCGTCACCTTTGACCCACTTTAGCCACGACAGCAACGACATTTCCCGTTCACGTACAAAACAAGAAAATCATATGAAAATCATACAAAATCAATAAATCATTATTCGTCAAAATACATCCCCTCTCCCCCTCATTCACCCTCATTCATTCACGTACGCAGTCTCGGAGCGCTCGCCACTGGGAAAATGAATTACAGGGTTTTACTCACCGTTTAGGTCTCGGCCTGTGACACACCTCCCCAACACAGTAACAACACAACACATTACACACACTGGTTAGTCCTGAGAGTTAATTTCGTTTCTGGCTATTTGCTAGTTATTCTCACAATAAGGACATCTCAATTCTTCAAAAGACCTTGAGCCTTGGCAGGTGTCCAATAGAGGACTACACAACCTTAGGAAAGAATCCTACATTTATCTCCAATAAATGGCAATTACAATTCCTCCTTTACAGTCTTTAGGCATTCTTATCCCGACAAGGGCGTAAGACCTTGGGTGGTTCGAAACAACGATTACAACACCCTTTTGGAAATGAAAACCTACTTCTCGTTTGACACACAGTCACAAGGTTACTTTCCAACTAAAGCTGACCTCTCGCAAAAGCACCAAATCGACTCTGCCTTACTAAACGCAACCCAGGCCACAGGTTAACCGTTTGAGTTCCCGTTCAGAACCCCTCTCTGCTAATTCAACATATCCCTACCCCTACGTTAAGCAAGAGGACTTACAGCTACTGCATTCTTTCGTACGCAATAAAAAAAACGGTCAAGCTATCTATGTACACTACACAGTAGAGAAGTGCAACTTCGCACAAAATATAGCTCTCTCTGTTAATGCTGAAACTCGTGTCGTCACATGGAGACTGGGCTGATGATACTGTAATTTTAACTCTTGCTGTTGCTGCTGCAATTCCCGACAGATTTACAGCTCATCGTTGTTAATTTCTTTTTTTGTTGTCCCTCATGCAGATCTTGCTAAGTTGTCCTTCAGAAGCACACTTATCACCTCCGTCCTGGTGGTCAATGGAAGGCACGGTCCTTGGTGACCCGGGCGACCATCGATCTGGTATGGAATGAGTGGTTCTTTTCATGATATGGTGTGTCATGGACAAGACAGACCTGGCAGGGCCCAATCCTCTCCAGGCTGTTGGCCACAACCAAAATCCATGAATACAGTGTGACACGCCATGGCCCCGAGCATGTGGCCGTTGAACCTGTAGTATCGTCCTGGCCGGTGACTTCTGTGTAGAAGACTTTCGCCTAGTGATGCCGTGCTAACATCCCTTTTAATCGCCTCTTATGACATTCCGGGAAACATTGGATCTATTTCTGTTCAGTGCCTGAGTCCACAGGGCTTTACAGAAAACACTAGGTGACCTGAAAAGTCTTGTATCTAAGTCATATAAATTTATCCTCTGCAGGGTTTGTGCTTTCGAACCTAACCAACAGTGCTATCACCCATGATACATTTGCTGATTTCTTTGTTACAGAAAGAACTAACCCATTGGGAACAAAGATGATGTGGGTGAAGACAGAGAGAGACATAGATTTACTTTCAACGGAGTCTGAGGTAATAATGGAACTTGACGTCTCTTTTACAAATCTTCCACACAATAACTATGTGGTGCAGTAATCCAATAATATTAATAATAATAGATGCTTATGCAGTTATACCTTTGGTTACGAACACCTCAGGTCACAATTAAATCGAGTTACGGGTTATGAACAACAACTTTTTAAATTGTTTGTCTTGTGTAAGGAACAGTATGTTAGGAAGGACAATGTTCTCTTTATAGTTTCTTGGTGCAGAAAGATTTCCAGTCAGCTGCCAAGAAACAGCAACAAGAAACTCGTGAAACTAATGATTCAGAATTGCAAAAAAAGTGACAAGTTTTCCATGATGGTTTTCTTAGTAAGCAAGATAGACGAAATCTTTTTTTTAAATTTTACATTTAATTTATTTAGTTGTTTTCTTTCTCTGTAATATAAGTGCACATATTCTTTGCCTTTTGTCAGGTAAATGACCGGATGTAAGTAAAAAAAGAACGATTCTTTTGTCTTGAAACGTATTGCCTCTATTTCATTGATTTCAATGTTTCTGATTACCAACATTTCCACAACTTGGTTTGTAACCTGAGGTACCAATGTAGCCGCTGTTCCCCAAATCAACGATCAGTGCGGCGATCTGTACCAGCATACACAGACATGTTTCACCCAGTATGGCACACACAACAAACACATCTATCCCTCAAACATATGGTGTGGAGGCAGGGAGATCTCTATTTCAAAATGGAAAGGAAATCACATGTTTATTTGTGACATTTTCATTGTGACTGCATCCGATACTATTATAATTATAATTTATTGAAGGGAGGGAGGAAACCGGAGTACCCAGAGAAAACACCTCAATAGTCTCCAACCTAAGTCACGTAAGGTAGCTCCTTGTTCTGGTTGTTATTGCAGATTAATAAATCCTTGTAATTTTAGGACTGAAGTAGGCTTATTTTAAACATTGTCGAGAAACTCAATACATTGTTGTTGTGATCATGGTATAATAATCGATTATATTAATACAAAAAATACTAAAGATAAGTTAGTCATTGTTTATAGGGTCCAGTGGACTGCAAAGAGCCAAATCAGGACCACTCTGATGATGATGATGAGGATGATGATGATGATGATGATGTTGATGATGATGATGATGATGATGATGATGATGATGATGATGATGATGGTATGTTACTTGTTTTACACATTATATGGGTTACATCAAAGTACGGGTCGTGCTTTAATGAGTTACAAGTTTAACATGCATTAGATGATTTCTAATAATTCAGGGGTTGTAAATGTTCAGCACTTCTCTGACTGTAGTCTGACTTCAGTCTCATTTTCGTAGGGATGAAGTAGGAATCATCAGGCAATGACTGTAGTCTGACTTCAATCTAAGTCCTTAGTGATGAAGTAGGAATCATCAGGCCATGACTGTAGTCTGACTGTATTCTCACTTTCTTAGTGATGAAGTAGGAACTCGTCAGGCAATTACCTCCTCTCCTCCTCACCCTTCCCCCCCACCTGTCATTCCACATCCCCCTTTTTATATACATCTGTCGACACTTTATAGCTAATGTTCTTATATACATCTGTCAACACTTTATAGTTAGTGTTTCTTATAGACATCTGTCAACACTTTATAGTCAGTGTTTCTTATATACATCTGTCAACACTTTATAGTTAGTGTTTCTTATATACATCTGTCAACACTTTATATACTACTCAAAATAATTGAAGGGCCACTCTCACATTTCATTTAGTTTAATTATTTTTTGCTGCTATCATTAATATCGCTTTTATTGCTTATTTCAAAACTTATCCTGTACAGTAACTTTCAAGACAATCTTATTCTGACAAGTTATAACATGTGTGAGTTTTGAACTTTCTGCACTGAGTTGAAAAACAAACCCAATTTTTACAAAAAAAATGGCCCTAATTTAATGTTGTCTTGCTAATAAAGCAAAATTTTCAACATTAAAAAGTGATTTGCATGCGAAAGGCTTGCATTTTTTGAGTTCAGTTCAACAATCGGAGCTTTTTTCTGGGTATAAATGGCAGCGCTTTTGCTGCTTTTCTAACCATGCCCCCAAGGTGACAATTGACTGATGCGGATAGAGGCAGAGCTATTGCATGGCTTCAGGAAGGGGTGGGGGTGAGAGAAGTTGGCAGGCGGCTGGGAGTGTCCCACTCCGTTGTCCAAGGCTGCAGGAGCGCTTTAACAACACTGGAAGCATCCAAGAACCAAGAAGGTCCGGACGCCCCCGCGTTACCACTGCAAGACAAGACCATTTCATCACCCTGTCAGCTCTAAGGATGAGGTCCGCTACAGCAAACACCATCAGAAGACAGCTTCACGCACCCAGCAATGTTAACGTCAGTGACCAGACAATTCGCAACCGTGTACACGAGGCAAACCTGCGATCAAGCGACCAGCAGTATGGCCTTTGCTCACCCCAGCTCAACGTGCAGCGCGTTTGGCCTGGGCTCGGCGTCATTTGGTGTGGACTAGGCAAAATTGGTCAAGGGTGCTCTTTATAGATGAGTCTCGGTTCTCCTTGTCTTTCAACGACCGTTGAGTGAATGTTTGGAGGCGTCCACGGGAGCGTTTTGCTGATGCGACAGCGCGCGAGCATGACCGCTTTGGTGGTGGATCTGTCATGATGTGGGGTGGCTTCGCATTAAACTTCAGAACACCCCTGCTCCAAATTCATGGCAACTTAAACAGTATTGGCTACAGGGATGACGTCCTACAACCTAGGGTTCTCCCAGCTCTGCGGGCCATTGGGGAAGGTGCCATACTACAGGACGATAATGCCAGACCACACCGAGTGCGTATCGTCAATGACTTCCTGCAGCAACAGCACGTCATAAGGATGGATTGGCCGGCGCGATCACCTGATTTGAACCCCATAGAACATCTGTGGGATGTCTTGGGTCGACAGACAGGGGCAAACCTTCCTCCAGGAGCTAACCTTGAAGTTCTGTCCCAAGTTCTCCAGCAAGAGTGGTTGGCCATCCCAGGAAACATCCTCCATAACCTGATACGGTCCATGACACAATGATGCCAAGACTGCATTGATGCAAACGGTGGCCACACCCGATACTGACTCTATAGATTTTTGGTTTCTAAAGTTTTGATTTTGTAAATGAGGGGTATGTCCAGTTAAATTGAATTTACTCGAATTTTAAGCGACTGATGTCTAAAATCTTTTTTGTTTTTGATGCAGAAATGATTGCAATAAAATATGATGAACTAATAAATTGAATTCATGTTTCTGATTTAAAGAGAGACACATATGTCCAAATGGCCCTAGTATTATTTTGAGTAGTATAGTTAGTGTTGTAAATCTTGGTTTCCCCTTTTCAGATTCCAAATGCATGTGCTACACAACAGCTTGCTGTCAACTCAACACCACAGTCATTATCGGTCAAGTTCTCTTTTGCCTCAGTCCCTACCCACAGTGAAGTCAGTCTCACAGATCAGGAGTGTAGAACAAAGACAGAGCAGCAACAGAAGCCCAGAGAACAAAAGAATCATGTTTGTGATGTTTGTAATAAAGCTTTCACTCATGCTTCTAATTTGAAGGTGCATAAGCTTATACATACAGGAGAGAAGAATTATGTGTGTAATGTTTGTAATAAAGCTTTCACTCGGGCTAGTGGTTTGAAGGAACATAAGCTTATACATACAGGAGACAAGAAACATGTGTGTAATGTTTGTAATAAAGCTTTCAATCATGCTGGCCATTTGAAGGTACATAAGCTCATACATACAGGAGAGAAGAATCATGTGTGTAATGTTTGTAATAAAGCTTTCATTCGGACTGACAGTTTGAAGTTACATAAGCGTATACATACAGGAGAGAAGAATCATGTGTGTGATGTTTGTAATAAAGCTTTCACTGAGGCTGGCCATTTGAAGGAACATAAGCTTATACATACAGGACATAAAAATCATGTGTGTGATGTTTGTAATAAAGCTTTCACTCAGGCTGGCAGTTTAAAGGTACATAAGCTGATACATACAGGAGAGAAGACTCATGTGTGTGAAGTTTGTAATAAAGCTTTCAATCAGGCTGGCCATTTGAAGTTACATAAGCTTATACATACAGGAGAGAAGAATCATGTGTGTAATGTTTGTAATGAAGCTTTCACCCAGGCTGGCCATTTGAAGGAACATAAGCTTAAACATACAGGAGAGAAGAATCATGTGTGTAATGTTTGTAATAAAGCTTTCATTCGGGCTAGTGATTTGAAGGTACATAAGCGTATACATACAGGAGAGAAGAATCATGTGTGTGATGTTTGTAATAAAGCTTTCACTCAGGCTATTACTTTGAAAGTACATAAGCTTATACATACAGGAGAGAAAAATCATGTGTGTGATGTTTGTAATAAAGCTTTCACTAGGGTTAGCGATTTGAAGAAGCACAAGTTGACACATTCTGGAGACAAAAATTAATGTGTTTGACGTTTTTAAGAAAATCTTTTCTTTCAGCTTGCCAGTTGAAGAGACATACACTTACATGTTCCTATCCTATCCTATCCTATCCTGTCCCATAACCCGAAGGTCGTAGGGGCACCACAGATGATCGCTTAACCAGCATACTCCATCTTTCTCTGTCCTCAGCAGCCCTCATGGCTTCGCTCAGTGTCAAACCAGTCCATTCTCGAATGTTGTCCTCCCACCTCTTTTTCGGTCTCCCCCTTCTTCTACCTCCTTGCACTGTGCCTTGCAGAATGGTCTTTGCAAGGCCTGATGATCTGGTGACGTGGCCATACCATCGGAGTTTCCGTTTCTTCACCACTGTGAGCAGGTCATCGTGTTGTCCAATGGCTTGTGTGATGGTCTGTCGGACTTCAACGTTGGTGATGTGTTGGGTATAGGAAATGCACAGAAGTCTTCTGTAGCACCTCATCTCCATGCTTTGTATTCTTCGTTGGAGATCTGCTGTGAGGGTCCATGCTTCGCAAGCATATAGGAAGATGGAGATGACCAGAGATCGCAGCAGTCTTACTTTGGAATGTAGACTGATGGTTCTGTCTTTCCAAATGGGCTTCAACCTTGTCAGGGCAGCAGTTGTTTGTGCGATCCTGGAGAGGACTTCCTGTCGAGACCCATTGTCTGACACAATGGCTCCTAAATATTTGAAGCTGTGCACTGTGTTGAGGGATTGGCCTTGTACTTTGATGTCCGTGTTGATGCCATTGGTGTTGTTGGTCATCATTTTGGTCTTCTCTGCACTTATTTCCATTCCATAAGCTCTGGAGGTGGTGTCAAGCCTCTGTACAAGCTGTTCAAGTTCTTGTTCCTCTCCAGCCAATCCATCAATATCATCCGCAAAACGAAGATTGGAGATTGCTCTGCCCCCTATGCTGACTGTGCCTTCGTGATCTGCAAGAGCATCTGACATGATGCGCTCTAGGAAGATGTTGAAGAGTGTTGGAGAGAGTAGGCATCCTTGACGCACACCGATTGTTGTTCTGAACCAGTTCCCGATGACGCTGTTATGGAGGACTGCACTGGTAGCCTTGTCATACAGGCTTTTGATGACTTCTATGATTTTAGGGCTGATGTTGTACACTTTCATGGTTGCCCATAGAGCTGCATGCCAGACTCGGTCAAATGCCTTCTTGAAGTCTATGAACACATGATATAGATGTTGTTGGTGCTGTAGGTATTTCTCACAGATTATTCTGAGGTTGAAAATCTGTTCAGTGGTACTTCGCCCTGCCATGAATCCTGCTTGTTCTTCAGCTATGATTTGTTCAGCTTGTGGTTTCAACCTGTTGAGTATTATTTTCAGGAGGACCTTGCTGGGATGGCTGATGAGGCTGATGGTGCGGTAATTTTCACACTCCTGAAGGTTACCTTTTTTAGGAAGAGTGATGACAAGCGACTGGGTCCATGGTGTAGGCCATTCCCCACTCTGCCAGATCTTGTTACAGATAGTGGTGAGAGCATCAGTCATCGCTTCTCCTCCTGCTTGTAGCAGTTCCGCTGGTATGTTGTCCACTCCCGCTGACTTCCCTTTCTTCAGCGATTGCACTGCTGCCTCAACTTCTTCCCGGAGAATTGGGAGGATTTCTTCTTCTTCTCTGCTCTCGGGACATGCTAGAACTGATGGGTCTCCATTTGGTGTATGGTTGTAAAGGTCAGAGCAGTACTCTGTCCATCTGTCCAAGACTTCTTGTTCTTCTGTAAGGCAAATGCCAGACTTGCTTTGGATAGTGGAGACTTTGGGCTGTTTAACACTTGTCAGCCGCTTCACAGTCTGGTAGGCCTTCTTGCTGTTGTTCTTGTTCAGATTGTTCTCTATTTCCTGGCATTGATCTTCTATCCAGTTCTCCTTTGCTGTGCGCATGCCTTTTCGGATGTCATTGTTGATTTTTCGGTAGACATCAGCTCCCTGTGAGGTGTTCTTTTTCTTTTTTAACTCTCTTCGTTTATCACACAGATCCAAAAGTTCAGGTGTGATCCACGGCTTCTTCTTTGGTCGGTGCTTGCCAAGGATCTCAGTGGCGGCATCTGTTACAGCTGAGTTGAAGGTATTGGTCATGGTGTTGACATCTACTTCGCCTGCCCCCAAAATAAGCAGTGGTGCAAATTTCCCTCCAATTGTGGCCTGAAATATTTTTGCCACCTCCGGGTCTTGCAGTTTGTCCAGGTCGAATTTCAGCCTAGTGCACTTTGCTGTATTTACTCTCTTCAAATGGAGCCGGAAAGACATCATCACGAGATCGTGGTCACTTCCAATGTCTGCTCCTGGAAAAGTGCGTGTCCTGCCAATGTTGATGCTTGATCTGAAGCGTTTCTTGACCATGATGTAGTCGATCTGGTTGTGATGTTCCCCGCCGGGACTGTGCCATGTCCATCGTCTGGATTTTTTGTGGAGACCAAGCGTGTTTGCCAGTACCAGATTATTGTATCTGGCAAACTCCAATAGCCTCAGACCCCTGTCATTTGTCTCGTTGTTGCAGTGGGGTCCGCATGTGTCTCCCCAGTTGCGGTGCGCATCTTGGCCAACCTTGGCATTCCAGTCGCCTTGCACTATGACTATGTCCTTCTTCGGCACTTGGTCAAGGACCGCCTGTATATTTTCATAAAAATCCTCCACTTCGCTGTCTTCATAGTCTGATGTTGGGGCATAGGCCTGGATGATGGTAATGTTGAAAGGGGTTGCTCTCAGACGGATGGTAATGAGTCTACTGGAGACTGGGCGGCAACCCATGACAGTGGCTAGAATGTTCTTGTGGACCAAGAATCCAACGCCGTGTTCGTGCCTGTCATCTCTACCGCTGAAATAGAGCTTGTGGCCTTTGTCAGTCGTTGTTTCACCTAGGCCTTTCCAGCGCAGTTCGCTGATACCTAGAACGTTCCATCGATAGTGGTCCAGCTCGTGGGCCAGTTCCTCTAATTTTCCTTCCGCAGTTAGGGTCCTGACGTTCCAGGTTCCTATGACGATGTTGTTTCTCGTGCGGATCTTGCTATATTGTCCATCAGTAGCATACTTAACACCTCCGTCCTGGTGGCCAACGGAAGGCGCGGTCCTTGTGCCGGGTGACGGCCCGGGCGACGACCGATCCGGTATGGAATTAGTGGATTGTGTCATCATGTAGTGTGTCTTGGGCAAAAAAAGACCTGGCAGGGCCCAATCCTCTCCAGGCTGTTGGCCACAGCCGAAATCCACGAATACAGTGTGGCTCGCCTTGGCCCTGAGCACGTGGTCGTTGAACCTGTAGTAACGTGAGGTTCCTCCGCCCTGGCCGGTGACTTCTGTGTAGAAGACTTTCGCCCAGTGATGCCGTGCTAACATCACCCCTGTTAGTCGCCTCTTACGACACGCCGGGAAACGTTGGGTCTATTCTATTTGCCCGAACCCACAGAAGAGAAAAATCATGTATGTGATGTTTGTATTAAACCTTTTTCTGTGACTGACGATTTGAAGCAACACATGTTGATACAGATTAAAGTGAAAATGTATGTAACATATGTGTAATATTTAATACTTTTATTCATGCTGACAATTTAAACAAAATTTAAACAAAAATTTAAACATAGTATCCCAAACATATTCTGGAGAGAAAATGATGTGCAATGTATGTAAAATATTGAATGCTGTCAGTGAATATTATTTGAAACATTTAACCATTGAATGTAAAGGAGACAACATTTATGCTAGGAGTTTGAGGTATCACCAGTTGTCACATACTATAAAGACACATTATTCATGTGATAAGTGTTGACTCAAGTTGTCAAGTTGAGTACTAAAAGAAGCATACATTGAAAAACAAGGGGTAGAAAATATAATACATGCAATATTTTTATGATCCCTGGAATTCCACCATTGTATAGCATGGGATGTTTGTAACCACCATGGTATGGCATGGGATGTTTGTAACCATCATTATATGGCATGGGATATTTGTAATCACCTTTGTATGACATGTGATGTTTGTAAACACCATTGTATAGCATAGGATGTTTGTAACCACCATTGTATGGTATGGGATGTTTTTAACCACAATTGTATGGCATGGGATGTTTGTAACCACAATTGTATGGCATGGGATGTTTGTAACCACCATTGTATAGCATGGGATGTTTGTAGCCACCATGGTATGGCATGGGATGTTTGTAACCACGATTGTATAGCATGGGATGTTTGTAACCACCTTTGTGATACCAGTTATATGATGTGTAGCATTTTACCATTGATTGTAAAAGAGACAACAAGTGAGTCACCCTGCTGTTAGAGTGCTTGTTTCAGGATTGATAGTACATGACAATGGCTGTGATGAATTACTGCATGTAGGTATAAATGTGAAAATTGTAGATAAAAACGGTCCTTTTAATGCTCAACAGATCCTTTTTTTACTATGACTACCTATGCTTGCCACAACTACAGGAGCTAATATAGGAGATCTCAGACGTGTTCCAGAAATCATTCCAAAAACAATGGAATTGAATGGATTAATTAAATTAATGGAATCTCTGTAAGTAATTAGTTTATTTAAAAATTAATATTGTGTTAATATATTTGTATTATGACATATTTTATAAATTTGGTTATTCTCTGCAATAATTTTAACCTTGGTATCAATATCATTATAATTCCTTTTGTAACTGACTTTACTTATACTTTTAGCCGGGTTATTTTGGCATAGAAAATAGTTGTGTTTTTTAAATTTATTTCCCCTTTTCTGCCTGGTCCCTTGTAGCAAATAAATTGCCTGGTAGTCTCAGAGGACATTGAACTCAGACAAGTAGAAGACAGATTGAATCATTGTGAAATGAAACTTTTTTAACTATGGTATTATGCTGCTGTGTATTACTGCCTATGATGCCTGTTGTCTTAGTATTATTGTGTTGTTGTTGAATTAATGCATGACCATTTAATATAGCTGTGTATTACTGCCTATGATGTCTGTTGTGTTAGTATTATTGTTTTGTTGTTGAATCAATGTGTTACCATTTAATATAGCTGTGTATTGCTGCCTCTGATGTCTGTTGTCTTAGTATTAGTGTGTTGTTGTTGAATCAATGTGTGACCATTTAATGTAGCTGTGTATTGCTGCCTATAGTTTTTGTTGTCTTAGTATTATTTTGTTTATTTGGATCTACAAGGTTGTCCTTCTTTTTAAGTGACAGGCTGTAGTGCATCTACCCTATTAAGTCACAAGACATTTACTTGCATAAATGTGTAATATTGGCTTTTCAGATCCAAATATAGTACATGTACAGTTCAACACATGACAGCGTGCTCACAGTGCAGTTTTGGGTTTATTTACTGGCTGTTTGATACAGCACTTTGTTGTTGTGTACAGGCTGTGTAATACAGCACTTTGTTGTTGTGAACAGACTGTGTAATACAGCACTTTGTTGTTGTGTACAGGCTGTGTAATACAGCACTTTGTTATTGTGTACAGACTGTATAATACATCACTTTGTTGTTGTGTACAGGCTGTGTAATACGTCACTTTGTTTTGTGTACAGGCTGTGTAATACAGCACTTTGTTTTGTGTACAGGCTGTGTAATACAGCATTTTGTTGTTGTTTACCCCCTGCTCTGTTCTATCAATCTGCTATACTATCTTCTTCTTCGCTTGACCAGTCACCTACCTTTTTTCTTGAAAACTCTTCCGGGACAAGGCTCCTGATTTGTGTATGAGGTCTGTTGGATCAGCTTGGGAATATTGGACGCTTTCTGCCAGGTGGTCACTAGGGCTTCCTATGATGTTATTATTTAGCAATGTAGGCATTTTATATGTATGTGTTTTGTTGATAATTTATAATGATGTTTCCTATGATGTTATTATTTAGCACTGACCCCCGTTGGGGTGCCGGGGGTTTCAGTATAAATAGTATCCCCACTTTCTGGAAATTTAGTGCTTTAAATTCCCACTGTCGCTGTCTTTCTCATTTGCTCTTTCTCATTCCTGCTCTGTTCTATCAATCTGCTATACTATCTTCTTCTTCGCTAGACCAGTCTCCTACCTTTTTTCTTGAAAACTCTTCCGCGACAAGACTCCTTGTTTGTGTATGAGGTCTGTTGGATCAGCTTGGGAATATTGGACGCTTCCTGCCAGGTGGTCACTAGGGCTTCCTATGATGTTATTATTTAGCAATGTAGGCATTTTATATGTATGTGTTTTGTTGATAATTTATAATGATGTTTGTATTCTATTTTGTTTTTGTAAACGGGGGTTCGATAAGTTGGGGTGAAGCCTCAGCCGTCCCCTGCGTGGGATGTCTTTATTGTAAAGTGACTGGCTGTGGAGGGCATTCAGTTTTCCCACTAGGGTTGTTTCAGCAGATCTTTTATGCGGATTGGGGGTTGTCCGGTCCTGATTTGGCTCGGAAGAGTCCGCTGGACCTAAAGCAACAATCAATCAATCAAACAATCATTACAATGTCACTGATAGAATAAAGTATTAAAATGTTTATAACAATGTAAAACTGAGCATTACCCCAGTTGGGGTGCTGGGGGTTTCAGTATAAATAGTATACCCACTTTCTGGAAATTTAGTGCTTTAAATTCCCACTGTCGCTGTCTTTCTCATTTGCTCTTCCTCATTCCTGCTCTGTTCTATCAATCTGCTATACTATCATCTTCTTCGCTAGCCCAGTCTCCTACCTTTTTTCTTAAAATCTCTTCCAGGATAAGACTCCTTATTTGTGTATGAGGTCTGTTGGATCAGTTTGGGAATATTGGACGCTTTCTGCCAGGTGGTCACTAGGGCTTCCTATGAATTTAGCAATGTAGGTATTTTATATGTATGTGTTTTGTTGATAATTTATAATGATGTTTGTATTCTTTTTGTTTTTGTAAACGGGGGTTTGATAAGTTGGGGTGAAGCCTCAGCCGTCACCTGCATGGGATGTCTTCATTGTAAAGTGACTGGCTGATGGAGAGCTTTCGGTTTTACCACTAGGGTTGTTTCAGCAGATCTTTTATGCGGAGCGGGTGTTGTCCGGTCCTGATTTGGCTCGGAAGAGTCCGCTGGACCTAAAGCAATAATAATGTAATGTAATGTAAACTGAGCATTGTGTTGTTGTGTGTACATTACAATGTCACTGATAGAATAAAGTATTAAAATTTTTATAACAATGTAAAACTGAGCATTGTGTTGTTGTGTGTACATTACAATGTCACTGATAGAATAAAATATTAAAATGTTTATAACAATGTAAAACTGAGCATTGTGTTGTTGTGTGTACATTACAATGTCACTGATAGAATAAAGTATTAAAATGTTTATAACAATGTAAAACTGAGCATTGTGTTGTTGTGTGTGCATTACCATGTCACTGATAGAATAAAGAAGGAATGAAGGGAGATGAAGTGGAAGTTACATGGACAACTTTATAAACATGCATTCAGCAAACAAACAAAAGAAGCCACAAAATAACAAGTACAATCTTACAAATGTAAGATAAATGTAAAAGTCATATCAAAATAACTCGAGGATTCCACATTTTTTAAAAATGCGAAGTTAGTGAATTTTTGGAAGCATACGAAACTAATTTAGTTAATGACAATTTGGCTCTGTGGACCTGTCTTTTGATAACTCCTTTTCCTTCTATCCCGAATGAATTCTTTGAATATTTTATAAGTAGATGTTTGTTCTATTCACATTTGATATAAAGAATTTTTCACAGGTAAGCATTATTATATTTATAAGGAGTTTTTTTTTTTAACTTCTTTTGTGCCAGGTATCTTTCTACAAAAACGTTAGCGAATAAATTTATAAAGATATGGAGAGTTTTTCCCTTAGCAAACTTTCGGTATTACTTCCCCTGTTCATATTGAGGTTGTGCAGTTGTTTTGCAACGTTGAGTGCTGCATTGCTCTGTTATGGAGGACGAAGACAGTCCAGTGCTGTCTGAGGTGAAGCTGGAGATTGACATTGCTGAGGAACCAGTGGTAGACTGGATGAGATTGCAAGCGTGGCACGCACAAGGTGAGTTGGCTCCGGTGTTGAAACATTCATCAATGAACATGGAAACTGACATTTTACAACTACACCCAATTCAGGACAGTTAAGATCAACATCGTGGTATCAAACTGTACCAAAAAAAAAAAAAAAAAAAAAAAAATCCACGCCAGTCAAAATGAAAGCTTTGTCATTCTCCTATTAGTTACTGTTATGTGAATTCAATGTAGTAGTAGTAGTAGTAGTAGTAGTAGTAGTAGTAGTAGTAGTAGTAGTAGTAGTAGTAGTAGTAGTAGTGTAGGGACTAGATCATGGTGATCATTAAGCCTCACGGCTTATTTAATGTCCCATCTTTAGCACATATATTTCAGGTCTGATATAAGCCGGCTCAAGACGCTCAACTATCAAAATCATATTTTATAGATTTTAAAATTTCTTGTTCATCAATAAGATTTTTGAAACTGTTTAAAGTTTTTGCCTGTTTAATATTTTGTGGAAGTTTGTTCCATAGAGGTGCAACTCTATTACTAAAAGTATGTTTTCAAAAATTAGTACGGCTATGCTTAATAAATAATTTGTTAACAGTTTCTTGTTATATCAAATTTGTTTAGTTCAAAAAATTTGTTAGTATCTAATTCATCAATGTTATTTACAATTGTATAAGCTTGTATTAGGTCTCCTCTCACTCTGTTGGCTTTTAGGCTTGGCAGACATAATGATTCCAGTCTGTCTCTGTAAGAAATATCTTTCAGTCCTGGAACCATTTTAGTTGCTCGTCTTTGTACACGCTCAATAGCAGCGGACTGTCTCTTTAATAAAGGGTACCAAATAATATTGCCATATTCTAGAAGAGGTCTAACCAAGGACTTGTAAAGTTGTACAAATGATGATCTATCTAGATCATACAAAAAACATTGCCGTATAATTCCGAGAGTTTTATTTGACTTATTAATTACTTCACTAATGTGACAGTCAAAAGTTAACATGGAGTCAAATGTTATTCCTAAATCTTTTTCGCTATCACATTTAGTCACTAATACCTGTACATTGTTCACAGTCATGTAATAATCATTTTGGGGGTTGTTTTTGCCTATGTGAAGGACCTTACATTTGGTAGTATTAAAATATAGTTGCCAGGTTTTTGTCCATTTCTGTATTTCATTTATATCATTTTGTATAATTTGAATATCGTTTGGAGAACAATATAATTTTGTATCATCTGCAAATATTTTACATGAACTTTGCACAGAATCTGGCAAGTCATTAATAAAAAGTATGAACAGTATTGGTCCAAGAATGCTACCTTGGGGAATACTGCTGAAAACTTGTTTTTTTTATAGAATATTCATTACCAACTCTAACTCTTTGTGTCCGGTCTGTCAAAAAATTTCTTATCCACTGTATGATATTGCCAGATATACCATATTCTTCAATTTTTAGAAGTAATCTTTCATGGGGGACAGAGTCGAACACTTTCTGAAAGTCTAAATAAAGTATATCAATAGTATCTTTGTTATCTAACATTAGTGTAAAGTCTTCCATAACTTCCAAAAGTTGAGTAATACATGATCTATGTTTTTGAAAACCATGCTGGCATTCAGAAAATAATTTATTGCTACCCATATAATTTACTATATCATCACGTAATATTCCCTCCAGTACCTTGCAAATGACACATGTAAGACTGACAGGGCGATAATTACTAGGTTTGCTTCTTGTGCCTTTTTTAAAAATAGCTATTACATTTGCTTCTTTCCAGTCATCTGGGACAATGCCTTCGCCAATAGATTTATTAAATAATTTACACAATGGAATAGAAAGTTCTTTATGCAACTCCATAAGTGCTCTCTATGGTACACCATCAGGTCCATGGGCCTTATTAGGATCTAAATTTTTTAATTTATCTTCAACCAACTTAGGTGTTATGTCAACCTTCGTAATATTTATACCATTGCTTCTACCTGATTTAGTAACAGACGGCATAGTATCTAGCTTCTCTCTTGTAAATACACTTGCAAAAAAATGATTCAATGTAACAGCTTTATCTTTATCTGTTACAACGGTGTCACCACTACTAGTTGTTAATGGGCTAATACTACATTTGGACTGTAGTTTGCTGTTAACATATTTCCAGAAGCTCTTAGCATTTGTTTTGCTACTTTTACACACTTTTTTTTCATATTCTCGTTTGGCGTTTTTGATAACTTTGTTACAGTAGTTTCTTACCACTATATATCGCTGGTAATCCATTCCATCTTTAGTTGCTAAGTATCGTTTGTATAGCATATGCTTCTTTTTATACTTTTTAATGTTTTACTGTTCATCCATATGGGCTTGTTTTGATTTTGTTGTATTCTTACTTTAAGATGTCTCATCGTTTATTTTTTCTGTGTTTAAAATGTATTTTAGTACAATTTAAATTGTTGTTTTCTTTTGCATTTGAGATTTCACAAAGTGGTGGCAAATGTTAACATCAGCGCTCCTTGAAGAATGGTATCCCAGAAGCGGATTAAAATAAGTGTCAGGTTTAGCACACCCACACTCTAACACCAACAAAATTGTTTTTTTCCTAACCTGGGTGCTGATCTTAACTATAGTATGACAACGTTGTTTCTGCAGGATTTGCTTTACTTGGAAATAGTGAAATAGACCAGTTCTTTGTTCATCCTTGATTGCACTTTGGAGGTTTGTTTACTGTATCACCTGTAAGGTTTTGGTGAGAGGAAACAATATAAGTTCTTATGTGATGGCTTTTCATTTCATCATTATGTTTGCTGTCACTGTCAGGAAATATTCAAATGAAAGCTGTTGTTTTGTTTAGAAATTGCAGGAAGAGAAAGCCATCATGTTTCTCACAGCAGCAGTGAACAGATTGTCAGAGGTACCGCTAACATGTCTGGCAGTGAGTTCAACATAAAGGAAGAATCCGAAAGCAAGACAGCACCGGACAGTGACGTGATGCCACATTTACCACTGTTGTGTAAAGTGAAGACAGAACCTGACTGTGACACTAAGAAATGTGGTAACTATATTAGCTTATTATAGTCAGGGCTCCCAATTTGCAGTAAATCAAAGGAGTGGAATCATTTTCCTTTTATAATTTAGAGAATTTTTTCTCTCCTTGTTAAGCATTTTAAGGAGTGGGAAAAAAGCCGATGGAAGAAGGCTATGCTTGATAGTTTTGTAGTGAAACAAGGGAAGTAACCATGGCACATGATGCATGACAAATATATGTTAGCCTAGGGTGTCATTTCCTTCCTCCGACGCTTTGCAATAATGTCATGAAAGCACTTGCCTGGGCTGTGACAATTTACAATTAAAAGTCAGGGTTCACGAACGCTTCAATTCGCATTGTCCATCTCTCATTTTGGCATGTAGTAATCGCAAGTTCTCAGGTTAATATTTATATAAATACTGATAAATACCGCTCAAAATAAGATGTGAACTAACTCGACGTGTTCAAGAACATAAAATACATCGTGTTTTCAATGCATTTAAACGGGCAGATGTCATGAATATAAAGTGCATGTGGTCGGTTTATGCTAAAGCCAAATTACTCTTATCTCCATGTTGGCCTATTGATATTTATGTTACATAAAGTCTATTTCGATCTGCACAGCTTCAAGCTGTAAGTCAAGTCGAGATTCGCATTTTGAAGCAGTTAGTATTATTATTATTTTATGATGATTAATATACTGACACAATTAGTAATAAAGAGTAAAAGTAATACATAACACATAATGCACACATACAACGATTTCACACTATATCAACAATAAAACCATGACAAAACTTCAAAGCGCTATGTATACGTTGATGTCCCTTCAGCACAACAAGGCAAAACAAGTTAATAATGGTCTCAAAAAACAGTGACATTTTTATTGCAAGCACCAAAGCAATTATTTATTTAACTAATATTATTCTTTTTAACTGATACAGTAAATTTGTTATATGTTATTTAATGATATGGATTTTAATGAGAAACACGTATTTTAAAAAAATGTTGCGTGGCAGGCGCAAATTTCCATAAATCATCTGAAAACTTAGGTAAATCTATAAGAAAAAATAACCAGTAACACCATCTGGGGTGTCGGATAGTGCAGTGGTTGGAGCACTCGCTACTGTGTCGAAAGTGAAGCACCGTCCGGTGCGGTTAGCACTTGGATGGGTGACCGCTAAGGTGTGAAGCGACAAACAACAACGCCCCCAGTTGACTCAACTGTGATTGAGTACCTACTCTCTTGAGGGTGGGGAAGGTAAAGCAGCGAGGGAGAGAGTTGGGCATCACCCTCATTACGCTGGCCCAAGATAAGTGTGATCTCCAACATCACGCTCCCCTACGGCCACAAGGCTATGGGACTACCTTTACCTTTTTTTTTTACCTTTTTACCATCTGAATATTTCGGGTTACACCCAACTTCAGTAAAAGCAAACAAAACGTCACTGACCATCCCCATGGAGAACGCACAGCAGCACACTATTTTTTTCCTTTTTTTAAAAGTAGGAATAATAATAATAATAATAATAATAATAATAATAATAATAATAATAATAATAATAATAATAATAATAATAAACAAAACAAATAAAAACATTAAAGATTTAACTACTACTACTACTACCACTACTGCTGCTGCTGCTGCTGCTACTAGCGAAGTTGTGGTCGTGATTTTGTGGTCCTGATTCGGCTCTTTGCAGTCCGCTGGACCCTGTAAGCAATGAATAACTAATAGCTACTAATTTAACTCTGATCTCGAGTTGTCTTGATTTTGTGGTCCTGATTCGGCTTTTTGTAGTCCGCTGGACCCCGTAAGCAATGAATAACTAACTATTAATTTAACTCCGATCTCGAGTTAGCCTATTCGTCCTTCTCCGGAAATTTAAAGATTCAAATCTTATAAAGTATAGGCCTAAATATTATTAATTAGAATAGATATAGTTTATACATTTATTTACGTATAAAACAAACAATACAGGTCTAATAATTATATTCAGCTAGTGAGCTTCTTCCCTGCGCGAGGACTGACTTATAATATATAATGTAGATTAAGCCTACGTATATTGTATAACAATGTCTACTTGGTTCTAGGCAGGAAATGGGGAATGCTATTATTGTTGTGTGTGAGGGTGGAGGAGACAGGGGAGCGTGTACACACAGAGGCCGTGACGTGCCCTACGTCACAGCCAGAAGCCTAGCTAAGCTATAGCCCAAAAATATGCTTGTTACTACCACCTGCTACCATGCGGGCAGGATAGGACAGAGTCGCTCAAGCGTGACGGCTGGCTAATCACCCCCCGGGGCTTTCTGAGCTTACAGTAGTAGTATTGCTTTTGCTTGCATAGATTCAAGTCCCCCAACACTTGGTTAGTAGTAATATTATTATTGAGGATTTTTACAGCACACTTATTTCGTAGTACTTGACCAGATCTAACTACAATACTGCTAACATGGACCGTATATATGTTTTACCAAATGATCATCTCGATGTGCTCAACTTCTGTACCGAATCCCAACATTGGATGATAAGGTATAACGGAGATATAGGATAAAATATGTCAGGAAAATATGTCAGGTTTGCGCGATTTCCGCCATATAAATTCCAAAACTCGAGAACAACTGCACCCAGTCTTTTCGTATTTACCAATTATCTTTACGAACCACCCGTGCCTTTTGTCCCCCAAAACGGAAGGAATCGACTCAGGTGTTGGGGAGAGGTGACTGTTTGATTGAGATGCCTATCCTGTCATATCCTGTCCTATCCAGTCCCGTAACCCGGAGGTCGTAGGGGCACCACAGATGATCGTTTAACCAGCATACTCCAGCTTTCTCTGTCCTCAGCAGCCCTGATGGCTTCGTTCAGTGTCAAACCAGTCAATTCTCGAATGTTGTCCTCCCACCTCTTTTTCGGTCTCCCTCTTCTTCTACCTCCTTGCACTGTGCCTTGCAGAATAGTCTTTGCAAGGCCTGATGATCTGGTGACATGGCCATACCATCGGAGTTTCCGTTTCTTCACCACTGTAAGCAGGTCATCGTGTTGTCCAATGGCTTGTGTGATGGTCTGTCGGACTTCGTCGTTGGTGATGTGTTTGGTCCTGATTTGGCTCGGAAGAGTCCGCTGGACCTAAAGCAATAATCTTGTATTGTATTGTATTGGTGATGTGTTGTGTATAGGAAATGCCCAGAAGTCTTCTGTAGCACCTCATCTCCATGCTTTGTACTCTTCGTTAGAGATCTGCTGTGAGGGTCCATGCTTCGCAAGCATATAGGAAGATGGAGATGACAAGGGAGCGCAGCAGTCTTACTTTGAAATGTAGACTGATGGTCCTGTCTTTCCAAATGGGCTTCAACCTTGTCAGGGCAGCAGTTGTTTGTGCGATCCTGGAGAGTACTTCCTGTCGGGACCCATTGTCTGATACAATGGCTCCTAAATATTTGAAGCTATGCACTGTGTTGAGGGATTGGCCTTGGACTTTGATGTCCGTGTTGATGCCATTGGTGTTGTTGGTCATCATTTTGGTCTTCTCTGCATAGTAAGGCTTCTTGGTTGGAATGCAAGGGCAAGGGCAGGTCATTGAAAGGTCAGCATCTGTTAGTATGGGAGAGCACAGCTTGGCACAGTAGTTAGAGTGTTGGACCAGCAAAGTTTTAAAAGGCATAAATATTGTTTAAAATAGGGGTTGTGATATATCAAAGGAATTGTCTCGGTGAGACCTACTCTGTGCGGTCCTGATTTGGCTCGGAAGAGTCCGCTGGACCTAAAGCAACAATAAATCAA